>JADRCD010031325.1:0-13227 GCA_019843815.1 Montemys delectorum
TGTAGATCACATGGCACAATTTACTCACTGTTTTAGTAGTTGCCTGCTGAGGAGTAGACATTTGCATTTGATGTCAGGCAGTATGCTCTAGACAAAGCCAGTTATTTTCTTTTGTTTTATCCTATCAGTGAGACTAGGGTATAGCTCTTGAAATGCATAGGCTCTTTTCCCAGTTTTGTCTCTATAGACCAAATTTAATTATCTTAAATTATTTCAAATGCCTCCAAAAAGCAAGCAAATACGAATGTAATTCTGATGGTAGGTATAGACATATGTATGATAGAATAGGGATATTATGAAAATTAAACAATATGATCTGAAAGCACGTTGAAAATTTTTAGGGAGGCCTTTTACTTATAAAATCAAAAGACGGTATTTTCTCTAATATTTTATTTGTCTTATTATCTAAGAAATACTATTAACCAAAAGTTGAAAATGTGACTTTTGGTCATAGATTAGTTTGGATGTATCCATTTGTCAATGTTCTTTACTATCTATTCTATTTCTATTTTATGAGGTACTGGGATTGAACCTAGAGGCCTGAGTATGATAGGCAAGTGCTCTACCACCAAGCTATATCTTCAGCACTTCTTATCAGCACACTATGATAAAAAACTTAAAATTCAATATTGTTTGTCCTTTCCCCATTTCAATTTTAACTTGTAAATTTTGTATCCTGAATACTTGCCCAACAATATGATCTTTTTATCAAGACTAATACGACACATATGAAAAAACTCTCGACTCTTTTTGTGTATGAGTGGTTGCCTCTATGTATATATGTGCATCTTGTGTATGCCAGGTATATGCAAAAGCCAGAGGAGGGTGTTAAGTCTCCCAGAACTGGAGTTATAGATGATTGTGAGTCATCAGATAAATTCTGGAAAACCAACCCTTGTAATTGAAAGAGAAACAAGTGTTGAGCCATTGTCCAGTCCATAACCCCAAGGTTGGAAGGTCAGAAAGAATAGGTCAAACTAAATTGATGTTAAAAATAGATATAAGTATATCATAATATAAACTTACATGGACATCAAGCAGTAAATTCTGATCAATAGTAGAATAAGGGGGTGAGGGCTGGGACTTCCTCCTAGTCACAGGACTGTCCTCCTCAGAAGATGATTCTATGAAATGCCAAAAGTACATTAGTAACAAGAGAGACTTCACAATTGCTTCCATTTTTGTAGTAGGTCAAAATTCAATAGCTCACTGTTTTTCGTTCATCCTTTATAATTCAATTACAGAAATATCACCTTATATCTAAAACCTACTGTGCCCAAGATCCTGAGTTCTGCTTTCAAAGGTAGACTCAAAACTTGAGCAGACTAAAGTTTTGCTTATGCTGTAGACCTACAAGGCATCTTCGATATTTAGTGTACACTTGATAAATGTTTGTAAGAGGGTAGACAGGAAGGCTAGGAAGCATGTAGATCCACTAGAACCCATGTAAGAGGGTAGATAGTAAGACTAATAAGCACGTAGATCCATTAGAAATCAAAGATTAAGAAAAGAAAAGACTGAGAGTGTCAGTGTTCATATACACTAACCAGTGGGCAAGAGGTTCAAGACCTAATTTGAAGATGAAAAATTCTTGAATGTGTACTGCAATATCAAACATCCCCAGTTTTAGCCCCATTAATATATTCCCAAATAGTTCAATAAAAATGAAGACTGAACTAAAAAAATTACAAAATTTAACTATGTTTCATGAAGCTGGAAACTTTAGGGTACTGATTTGTGAAATAACTTTGCGCAGTGATAGAAATATTCTGTATCTGTGCTATCCTCCATGGCCAATGAACATTTTAGAGTACTGAAGATTAACCACTGGACTACCAGGGGAGCTACTAAGCATTTAAAATGTGGCCAGTGCACCTAAGAAATAGACTGTTAAAACATTTATTTAATTTTTCTTTTAGTTTTCATTTTAATAATCATATGAGACATGGTAGTAGATGGCAAAGAGTACCCATTCTCGAATATGGAATATAACATTCTCAAAAGATAACAACCCTCACAAATGCAAGGGGTTTTATTTGTAGGGTTTTCTTTGAAGGCTATTTGTGTTTATTGTCACATTGGATAGCACAATTCCATTATGATGATATTTCTAGTTAAAATAGAAATTCTTTCATTTGGTCAGCATAGGTTTTGAAAACTATGTTGTAGTAAAAATTAAGTTGTTTTAAAAATTCAGTGCAAATATTTAATAGGTTCAGAAATAAGTGAGGTCTATGTGAACATATTTATTATAAGAATGCTTCCCAAAGTAATGTTTTTTTTCCTAGGGATATTAAAGATAAATACCACTGCCTCCTCCTTTATCTGTAAACTTACTATACATAGCCAAAGTCTAGACCCTACAAATAAAACCCCTTGCATTTGTGAATGCTATTATCTTTTGAGAATGTTATATTCCATATTGGCCATCCAGTACTATTGTAACCTTGCTATTTATTATTTATTCAGAAAGTAACACTTTTAAGTCTTTTAGAGTGAAAGTAGACCAATGATAAAGGTTGAGTGTCCAGTAACTTCTCTGGCACCTCTACAGTAAGATGATTTCCTCTCTGGGAAAGTCAAAGCCGCTGGAAACCTCACATGGCCTGCATGGGAACCTCACATGGCCTGCATGGGAACCTCACATGGCCTGCATGGGAACCTCACATGGCCTGCATCATATACACAGCAGAGTCTCAGACCTAAAAGGCTTAGTTATTTGCACAGGTATTACTGCTTCCTTCTCCTATCAATGTTGATAAATCATTTTATTTCAAAAAGGCAAGTGAATGGACCATAAAATGTATGTGTTTGCCATGTATTAGGAAGTTTGTAGCTGACCAAAACAGAAGGAAAACATTGCTAAAATTTGGCCTGATTTTTTCAAAACAGGATTTCTATGTGAAAATATACTATGAGAACAACTGTTTCATTATATTACTCTGCTAAGAAGAACTAAGGTCTTAAAATTCAGATATTTGAATATTTGGTCTTCTATATTCCTCATAATGTAAACATTTAACAAAAATCTGTATGCTAAATTTTTATAAATAATGTGAGGGCTTGGTAAAGAAATGTCCTTTAGTTAAATATATTTTGGACACTTAAAAGTGGAAAATGCCCAATTTTATGACCGAATGCACAGTTTTTACATTTTTCATAATGTTTACAAATGTGTAATAGTTTTAAAATCTCTGAAATGAACACCACTGTTTGATTGTAAATGATATCTCAATTTTTGAAGCTCTCTTAGTATTACATGATCAATTAATTTTCCATGTATTTTGAATAAAGCCACAAGTTTGTAATATTTCATAAATATGTAATGTTGAACATGGCATGTTTTAGAGAGGTGAAATCAAACGACAATGAAAAGTTATCCTCACAATTATTTGAATTAATGTCGTAAAAGTAGCCTAATCCCCTTTGCTAGTTGAAGAATGGTCTCTCAAGGTTTCAAGCATTATCTCATGTTGGATTCCACTCCTCAGAGGTCCCCACTGATTACTCAAACACCAAATCAACATCTTATCTCAGTACTACTTGGCCTACCTAACATTTTCCTGCATTTCTTTTTGAAATTCTTTTATACTTCTGAAATATAAGCTGTTACTATAAGGCCTATGTTGAACCTTTCAGTTTTGAATCACCTGATTCTGCTTGAATATTCTGAGGATTTAGGCAGTTCCTTGGTCTGATGTCCACGGGCTGCTGAATTTCTTCCAAAGAAGGCTCCTCACCGACACTAAAATGACAGAAAACAAAGGTGTAAGGAAGGTGTATTTAGAATCATGATAAGCATATTGGGAAGTTTTATCTTCATCTCTTTAAGCCATCTGTGAAAGAAACTCAAACCAAACCCAAAGAAAGAAAGAAAAAATTTCTCCCACTTGTTATGGAAAGATATAAAGTCACAAGGTTTAAAAAATGATGTCATAGGGCTATACTTATCAGATATGAATTCTCTATCATCTGTCCATAGTTTAAAGTATGTTCATCTATACATAGTGTACAGTTTCTTTACTTTTGACTTTTAGTTTATTCATATGGCTTTTTTATGAATATTTCACCATATTAGGTGAGTTCATAATTAGTAAGTCCAAATTAATTTATTTAAGGGGAAAAATTGTTTGGAACACTGATTAAAACATATTTTTTCAGTATGTGTGTATGTGTGTACATGCAACTAGAGGTAGAAAAAAATGTCACATTGCATATGTGGAAGTCATAGAGGCAATTTGTGGCAGCTGACTCACTCCTTTGACTACGTACATGTTAGGAACTGAATTCAGGTCAATACTGGGCTTGAAATGACGTGTTCTTACCTGCTGAGCCATCTCACTAACCCTGTCTTAATATCTTAATATAAAGAATGGTCAATAAATATTTACTCAGTGTCTGACCTAATGAGCATAGACTAAAGTGAGAGTCTGGTCTATTTTAAAAATTATCTTTCAAACAGAAACTTAACTTATGGAACATAATCTTTGAAAATCACTGAAACCAAGAATGCTACAAAGATTAAAACTACAAAAAATAGTTTCTATGTTGCATATGTATTCATATATATACATAAATAACTGTACATATATACACATATATACATATATATTTATATTTAGAATTATGATAAGCATATTGGGAAGTTTTACATATATACATATGTATACTTGTATATATATACGCACATATATATGCTATCTATTTTATAGGACAATGATTTCTATATTTGATTGTGACTGCAGAACACTTTTTGGCTTTCCTATTCTGTGGCATTAGCTTCTGCATTTATCAATAATTTCTCTTTTATTATGTTGTACATGTGAGAAAACTCACCTGACATGTACCAAACCCTACACCAAAATGGATAGTATCAAATAAACTACTGTGATTACTTCTATTTCTATATTCTCAAAATTGTTAGGTAATTATTGAATTGAATCAATCACATGGACCAAATATGAGCACTGTTAATGGAAGATCTCTTGTTATTGGATTGCTACAGTTAGGTTTTGAAATATCAGCCGACTTTGCCAAATGCTCATGACGTTAGTGATAAGTAAGTTTTAACCTCACATAAACATTAATGTCAAAGAAACAAAATTTTGTTTTATCAATATCATAGTTATTTACAAATAATTTAAAAACAGGAACATATACCTTGGAGAAAATTTCACACGATGTGTACGATTCCGGTTGCAAGGCATAGGAGCAGATCTCTCTTGGACCTTAGAGATACAATGCAATTGATTGACTAAAGTTGTTATCATAAATTCTTTTGAGTTACTAATTTATTAGAAAATTGCTTTCTTCACATATATTTTTCAAATATATAACTTAAAAACACAACCTTTATAAACTGAGATTATTTTTATAGTTATAACCTTAGAACTAATTAACAATAATTTCTGGTGGTTTCTTAGAACATTAGCATAGGAGTAGACTCTGGAAGTTATGTAATCAAAAGGTTTCTCTTTATTATTGAGTAATCACTGGCCCAAAGAAGGATACTAGCTCTTCAAAAATATTACAAAATGAAATTATGCCGGGTATTGGTGCCACAGGCACTACATTAATCCCACATTCAGGAGGAGGAATTCGAGTTCTGAGTTCGAGACCAGCCTGGTCTATACAGAGAAACCTTGTCTCAAGAAAGCAAAAGGCATCCCCCCACCCAAAAACAGAAGAATTTAAGTTCCTACTCATACCCTTCGAAACTAACTCTACATTTTCTAAGGTTATTATTCACACAAACATCAATATAGTTTCAATGAGAAAGTATGGCACAATCAGTGTTTCAAATACTTTCAGCCTCTAAGTCTATTATACTCATCTGATGTAGTAAAATATTCAAGAAAAAGCAATACATATGATGTGGGCTTACATCAACGAAATAACATTCCTTTATGTTAGCTGGGCAGGCAGAGGCACAGAGTGCTGCCTTGTCATATTTAGTGTTAAAGGACTATTTTTACTCCCAGTAATTTTCAGCTGTGGCTCCCAAAAGGACATCTGACATGTAATAAGAAACTCACCTAAACTCTTTGGAGAGGAAATTGCATCATGTACTTAAAAACAAAAGCTGGGATATTGTCATCAATAGGAGTAAAGGACCTCGGCCTTGTGAAGGTTTTGTGCCCCAGTGTAGGGGAATGCCAGGGCCAATAAGTGGGAGAGGGTGGGGGGACAGGCATTGGGAGGGGGGAGGCAAAAGGGGTTTGTTCTTGTTTTTGTTTGTTTGTTTGTTTGTTTTGGAGGAGAAAATGGGAAGGGGAAAATGTACGTGTAAATAAAGAAAATACAAAAAAAAAAAGCTGGGATATTGTAAAACAAACAAACAAACAAACAAACACCCTCCCTCTAATTCCTAGAAATTTCACTTAGCATTCATATATTATTAGTTTGTCTTATGAAGTGACTTATCTAAGTTGTCCTTTTACTTCAACAAATAAATTGGTGAGAAAAGAAAAACACTGTTAGCCTTTCATGTTTGGCTAATGAGTACATAATGAGTATAGGTTTTGGAGAATGCATGATAAGCATCTTCCTGAATAACCATTTTCTAATTTCAGGTTAGCCAACTGGCATTATACTGATCTACTCTATGCCTTTTACGAACTTTGTCTCAAGAACTTTCTATTTTAGTTCATTGATATTTTCACCTTTATTTTACATTAGGTCTCTCTTTGTTACAAAGCTGTCCTAAAACTTCTGAGCTCAAATGATCCTTCTGCCTCTGCCTCTCCCATAGCTGAGTTTACAGTTGTGTACTGCAACCACAGCAGGGTCAAGAAGCTACGTGACACTATTAAATAAAATTTCAAAAATCACTAAGCATCTATAATGGTAAAAGATGAAGAGACATGGCTTAATATGAGTTGACTCTCTTTGGTATGAAAAAATGGGAGAAGGAAAATAATTATGAGAATTGCATACATTAAGATGCAATACATTCCAATGCAAACATTGCTCACTGAATGTCTTGGTTAGTGTCAAACAGAAGGTAATGACTACCACTTGGGAATACAAGCAAAGCCATGTGTTAAGGCAACAAAGGAGACACTATTGACTATTCTCATTAACTAACACAATCTAACTCACGATCTCTCTGTAAATATTTAGTATTTATAAATCAATTATCTTAGTCACATAATATTTAGTTTCTAAGAAATTATTTTGCAAAAGCATTGACAATTTCTCATAGTGGAATTCTGTGAAGTATCTTGTGCTGATTGTGTACAACAAATGTGACTCCTAACCCACCACCAGAAGACAGTCAGGGTTATTTATTTACATACTAAATAATTCCAGTGACCAAGAAGAATTGGGAATGCTGGCTCTTATGAACCAAGTCATGACAATGCTACCATCCCTGCCTGAGAAGTGAACTCACAACACCACAGACATGTTGTAAATACTGTATTATTTGATGTGGTCATCAAAATCGAAGTCACCATGACATCATTTAATTTTTCATGTGTGAGAAAATGAATTATAGACTGACTTAGTTCTGTGATAGTCTATCAGGGAGAGACAGAATCAAGGTAAAAGATGTATTACTATGTTCCACAGTGAGCTATTCACATTTTAATATGAAATAGTATATTTTAAAAATTCCTGAAAAGCCTTCTTAGATGAACTATGTGCATATGCTAGATATTTTAAATGAAATCAGTTTGCAAACTGAAGAAAAAACTCAGTGAGGCCACTTGCCAACAATGATAAAAACATAAGCTCTCAATGGAAAATCAGAACGTGTAAATTAGTATCTGTCACTGAACATTTGACAACTTATGACTACTCAGTTACATTTATGGTAAACATTGGTAATGCTGTTAAAATGCTGTTCTGATATTGTGAAATGGAATGTAAACATTTGGGAGAATCTATATACACAGTGAAGTAATGTTTTCCAACTGATGAACAGACGAATTTAGAAATCATGTATAAGTGGAATCTCTATTCAGACAGGACAATGAAGTTTTGAAGATATACAATATTTTACTAGTACTATTTTAGATTCTATTTGTCTAGTTTGGACATGTTACCAATGAATATGCACAAGTATTTGAAGGACACTCTGAAGGAAAATCTACAACAGTCACAATTATTTGAAAAATTTATATCAAATTCCTCTTTTTAGCCATCTCTATACACTAAGCCAGCTCTTATACATATATTTGAAGCAAAACAACATATGGTCACAGATTGAACTATGAAGTAGATATGAATATCCAGCTGTTTTCTATTAAGCAAGGCAGATTAAAAGGATCTGAAAATGGGAGACAATCTGTATTTTAAGGTTTTAGGCAAAATAAATATTTTTCAATTTTATTTACTTATTATATTAAATGTATTTATACCTTTTTGGTTTTAATTTTCAGTAAGTTAGATAGTGAATGACATAATGGAAAAGCTTTACAGAATTCTCAATATTTAAGATTATAAAGGGATCCTGAGACCATTAAGTTTAAGAGGCACTTTTCTAGGTACTTATTAATGTCATAACAACTCATATTGAGAACTTTACCTCATTTCCTGCAGGATTTGCAGCGTGGGGTTCTATTTGGACTTCAGCCTGAATTGAATGAAACACTTCATCATTGTCTGATGAGTCATCTTCTCTGTCCTTTGAAACAAAAAATAATATAAATATTTAAATCATTATGAGTGTGCAAGTGATAAGAACAGCAGAATCATCTTATTTTGTAACCATGACGAATAATTTACAAAGACTTAAAAATTATTTAAACCAGCAGTTTCTAATAATTTTTGGTTAAGGATCCCTTAGGGAAAAGTATAGATTGCCAACAGAAAACTGAATATAGACACACACATTTGCATACATTTTTTTTGAGGGGGGTGTTAATTGCTGGTTTCCTGAAGCTTATCTTTGGGATCCAGATTAAGAATCTGATTTAATGCTTGATTAACACATAATCACAACCTAACTTTTCACATTTAGTAAGCTGTTATAACTCCAAAATTTGGTGCTAAGTAGAGGAAGATCTGTGATACAGAGACTAAACATTCCTCCTAAATTAAGCACTCAGAGTTTAAGAAATTGTCCAATCAAATGAATCAACCACTATTATCTCTTCCACATACAGATTATAATGAAAATATATGCATCTGACATACTGGTATGGTAAAGCACTCAGACATATCTATAAATTCTAATTAAATTTCACATATTTCAAAAGAACTGTGACTTTCCCTGTAAAGGATATATATATATATCTCCTTGGCTATATATATATATACCTAGGCTCATAGGATGGCTAACAATTATTAACGGACTTATTTCTATTTTGAAGTAGCTTCTCACATATATATTAAAAACAATGACAGTAAGTATGTTCTTTGCTGCTAATACTGGGCATATTTCCAGGATAAATACAAGTCTTGTTCACTAATGCAAATCCTATTAGTTCTAATTGGTTAGAGAGCTCATTGAGAATAGTTATTAGCAAGTTATATGCCTTATTTCTAGCCACAAATCATGGTTTCAGACTCTTACGATTTCTATCTCCTTATAGTCTGAGAGGGATGTGTACATTGCCCTTTTGGCTCATTCTCCTTTCACTTTTTAAAATCCTTTCTTATGTAAATGTTCCAGGAAGTTACCAGTTGCTTAATTGACTTAATGTGCACAAACCCAAATTATAACTTATGAGGATATTTGGGAAAGGTTCATTTGTAATTACTACATCAGTTATTATTAAGTTGATGTGGTTAATTGTCATAACATTTCCTTTTATTTAAATGAATACTGAAAATTATTAGAAAGCAACTACTTTCCTAATCTATATTGACCTTAATAATTTGCTTATTAAACCTATAGACTATTCATTGTCAAATTAATTAGTGCCAGGTAAAGTTCAACAAAGCCTGTCAAATTTTATCCACCTACACATGGGAGCTTTGAAGTTTTATTGACTGTTCTTAAATGAGAAATCAAGTTCAACTTGTTCCCTGGTCTGTGCAGTCATACTATTGAACAATTACATAAAAGCATGGGAGCATCAAGAAGACGAGTTATAAATATGACAACTATATACAAAGTGTTTTGGAAATGAGTTTTGTCTCCATTTCAAAAGATATATATTTACTTTTATCTTGTTTTATTTGTGTGGGTGGACAGTTTTTGTTGTGATCAGAAGAGGGACTGGAGTTCTAGACAGGTGTTAGACGTCATCATGTGATACTGGAAACTGAAGCTGAGTCCTGTGAAAGTGTGTGCTCTTAACCTCTGGGCCATCTCTCTAGTCTTTCCTTTTGGTTTTTATTTTAACCTCAATTTTAAAATCCCAAAGTACAAATTAATGCAATTCACACAAATAGTGCAATCCTCCGTCCCAAGGCAGAAGTAATAAATCAGCAACTTCAAATTGAAAAAAAAATATTTCTATGTGTGTGTATTTACCTACTTTATTTCATGTGTGTCAAATGTGTGCAGAAACCCATGGAAGACAGGTTCCAGGCCGTTAGGAGCTTCCTTGTGGGGTGCTGGGAACTGAGCCTATGTCCTTGGCAAGAGCAGTAAATGCTTTTATCCACTCAGTTGTCTCCATAGCCCCAGTAAGTTACATATTAGAGACATAAAATGGCGGCAACTTTGGAATCTTAAATTAGAAAGGTTTCAAATTTTAAGTGTTTGTATGCTATCCATTTACTGGTTAAGGGAGTAAGTGGAAAAAGTAAAACAAAGCAAAATAAAACCCTAATAATTAAGTCACGACTCCTTTATAGATACATTAAACAATTAGTTGCATTATTAAAGCAATTTTTCCTCTTTTGATCACAATTATCTGGAGATTTCAGAATGATTCATTTGAAGTGCAAATTAGTAAAACTTTGGTAGAACATGGAATATTTGTTTCATTTGTTTTCACTGAGAAAATATGCAAGCAATAGCTAGCATATTTTCTCAGTAGTTTTTACTCGGGAAAAAAAATATCAAAAATCTCTTACATTTTCAACTTGTCTCAGTCGCTCTTCATGCTGATTAAAGATGTCCTCCCATCTACGCTGGCGCCGTCTCCTGCTGGCTTCCAAATCTGAGAATTCAAAATCTTCAACTCTCCATAATGCCTTTGCTCTGAACCTCTTGGGTCTTAGTCGTTTTACTAATGCTTTCTTTAGACTCGAAACTCTGGACTTTTTCTTCTGTGTGGGTTCTGGTTCAGTGTAAAACCTGTCTGTAGACAAGTTTTCCAAGAAGATTTGCAGCGGACCAAGTGGTTTTGAGAGATAGGCATTTGGTGCTCGCAGCAAGTCCCTGGATAGTCCCTCTATCAGTGCTTGCACTGCACCAACTGCCCTTGAGGCCTCTAGATCCCAGGCCTGGGCTTGAGGTACCTCTTCATTTTGTTCCCCTACTGGAATTAGCAGCTGTGTATCCAAATGGAGAGGCAAGAGCACATGATGGTTCTGGGACAGTAAAGGCAGGAAGACCTGGGCATGCACTTGTATTACCTCAGGTTCCTTTTCCTCAATCTCAGCTTGTGGGGGCTCAACAGCCTCTTCTTGAACCTCAGCTTGCTCAGGTTCCCTATTCTGCTCTGGATGCTGCTCAGGAGCTGGATTCTGCCCCTGCTGCTGTTCAGCAGCCTGGCCCTGCCCTTGCTGCTCAGGTAGCCTGTCTTGCCCCTGAAATTCTTCTGGCACCTGGTCCAAATCAATAGGCTGGTCTGTTTCTAAGGCTTCATGCTGGGCCTGCTGTTCTTCGGCTAAGGGGGCCTGTACCTCTGGAGAAGTAGGTTTGCTACCCTGAGTAGGGAGTGACATGAGCGCCTGCGCTGCTTTGCTGAGTTGGGGCGTTGCTTCCACCTGTACCTGTACTGGCATGACCACATGAACTGTCTCATGTAGATACTGGGGTAACTGAGCCTGCTTTTGAAAAGGCTTAGGTATATTGTCCTGAGACTGTAGAGGCATGAATACTCCCGCTGCCTTCTTCAGGTGTTGAAGTTCTTGGTCTTGTGGCTCTTCTTCATCAGGTAACCACCTTGGCTGAGGGGGTTCTCCATACGGGACTCTGAGCGGTCTGCATCTGCTGCTGGATGGCCCTCTCAAAAGTTCAGAAGTGCAAGAAGGTCCTCTAAAATAAGCATACAGAAGAATGGCATATGATGAGTGTTTACTAGAACTCGGTCATGCCTGAGAATGGCTTTAGATGTTAAAAGATAGACCCACCAACAAACAAAAGATAACAAATCATTCTGAACTCATTCTTGCAATGTCTGAAATATTCTGTAGGTAGCGTGTAATGCTGCTGATGGATTAAATCCTTACCATAGGTTGGTATTCTACTTGATCATTCTATGGATATATGTCATTTGGGAATAGTAACAAACATTCTCAATGCTGTCTCACAATATCTCATAGAAACAGAAGTATGGTGGGTTTTGTTTGTTTTCTGTTTTGTTCCAAATAGGATTAAGTTGTCATGTGCAGAAGACAACAGTTTAAATCTACTGTCTTAGGTAACATGCTATCATCTAATAATAAATTGAGTTTCCCCAACACACCTGAATCTCCTTGGGATGTACTGTTCGTTAATAGCTTCTTCTCCTTCGATGACCAGAGGTATTCCTTTTGTGTGAAAAAGAGAAAAGGATGTAATGCCAAAACAGCCTATGGTTCACCTTACTGACTTTGCAACTTTCTATGGCTCAGGACGTAGAGTGAATTACTCTGGGTAAAAGGGTAAGAAATAAAGGAGCTCTTCAAACATACTTTTCTGGTGATGTTGACAAGTCTCTAGGCATAGCTTTGAAACACAATAGAGGTCTATTAATTTTTCTGGACATAAGGAAAAATTTCTTAGCAACCTGATGGCTGACGTCAAGAAAAGGCAAAGTGGGATAAAGGAAGAAAAAGGACAAGAACCATTCCATGGTATGGATTTGACCTGTAGAACCATGAATGCTTGAGCTACCCTATATACTCACTAATGGTCCTGAGTCTGCTCCAAGAGAGGCCTAGTTATGTGTAAGATCCCGAGCCTGCAGTCACATAAACGCCTTGGACATAAACCCTTAAAGTTGTTTAAGTGCTTTTTCTCTTAGGTAACCCACCTTGACAGAAGGGCAATCTACATGCAGGGTTCATAAGTAATTTCCCTTTGCTTGTTTTATATTTAATATATTTAATGCATTCAGCTTCTTTCCTATCAACTGTGGTGTTATTACTGAGATGCGAAGTCTAACAAATGGGAGAGTT
>JADRCD010031338.1:0-11973 GCA_019843815.1 Montemys delectorum
GCACATTGATGCATATTAATTTGCATAAGTTTTTTTCAGTGTACTTTCTACATAAATTGTCATAGCATTTTAAGGAAAAGAACACAAACACTGTCTTCCATTCTTGCTTGAAGTTTCATAGAAGACAGCTAATGAGAACCCTGGAAACAGCTTAGCTATGTTTTGATTCTCACAAAGGTTTATATTCTGGTTACCCTCTTTATACTTATTTTCTTTCTAAAGCCCCAAATTTAGAATCTATTTTCTTTTAAAAACAATAAGCTATAGCCTTTAGGAAGATTTAGTGGACTTGATCTTACTCAAGTAGGCTTGTGTTAAATTTGCTTTTTACATAATTTTTCCTAGGCTCAGTTGTGTAACCTTCCACAAGGTAGTCTACAGAATAAAACTAAATTACTTCCTAGTATTGAGGAGGCATGGAGCCTACCAATCCCCGCAGAGCTTACCTCCAGGCAGGGTGCCATGAACACAGCACAGCAGGTGAGAAGTTGGGTTATGTTCTGCAAGTGCCCAGCTTTAAGGGTTCTTTTCAATCTGTAGTCGTCAAGCTTATTTTAAGTAAGCATAGAAGGCTCTTATTATTAATTAATAATAGCCCTTTCATTTAAGTGCTAAGGGAATTTAGATCAAAATAAAATTCCCTCAGATATGGGAATAAATTTGGGGGTACCAACTTAGAACCTTTGTGCATTTTCATGTTTTTGCAACATTTCTTAAAATAATACTGCAGTGGTTTATTTAATTTTTTTAAAGAAGATTTTCAAAGGAAGGTACACATTCCTCCATTGATGATTCATTGAGTTTTGACTTTCAAAAATTGCAATCAGAGATGTCCACATGACTTTGAAAATGAAAAGTATGCAACTTGTAAGTTTTATAATTTGAAGGAATGAATTAAGAATATATAGCACCCTATTTTTGTCTTCCTTCTGTGATTCTTAGGCATGTAAACCTCATCATCCAAATACTGAACCTGTATTAGGCCTCAGTCAAACACCAATTTCACAGCAGTCCTTGCCACTACACATGATTCCTCCTAGCCAAGTAGATGACCTGTCCAGTCCTGCCAAGAGGAAAAGAACATCTAGTCCAACAAAGGTATATGTCCTAGAGAAATAGAAAATCCCAGTCAAAAAAGAAGCTCCAACTGCCCTGTAATTGTGCAGTTTGAACATTTCCTGTCCTTTTACTTTAAATCTGTGGACATCAGAAGAGTAAAAGGTTTGAGTTTTCCCATCCCAAACTCTTAGAATCATATTAAATAAAGTAGAAATAACTCTGCATTCATCAAATCATTTTATCCATTTCCCTGCCGTTAAGGTATCAGCACACTTTTCATCATCACTTTTTACCAACATTAAAATATATTTAATATTGAATCTAGTGGACAGTGTGGTATATAGGCTAGCAGTTTGGGCCATAGTTTAGGGGTGGGCTTTTTGGGGGTGGCTTATTAAAGAATCAATATTTTTAAAATTATGAATATTAAGTTTAATGTGCATATAAATTTTTAAAGAAAATAATAACAAATTTTATATGTAATTACTCCAATTCATAGTCATTTAGCCTTCATTAGTCATTAACTAATGTTAACTCTTTTGTCTTAACCAAATGTTCTTTAATGTTTCTTTTTATCAATTTTCCTCAGAATACTTCTGATAATTGGAGTGGTGGCAATGCTGTGCCACATCCTCCAGTACAGCAACAAACTCATTCATGGTGTTTGACACCACAGAAATTACAGGTATGAAAGATAACTTTTTAAGAAAAATTAACGTTAAATGGAAAGAAACTTGGTACATGATGTGTGTACATTATAATGAAGATAATTCTGTCTTTTTTCCCATTTGTTTCTACTTTGACTGTGGAACAAAATATGCATGTAGATGCATAAAGTATGAATATAGATTATATAGGATAAAGCCTTGTTTCGGGTTCTCCTCTAATTCACTGATGTTTCCTGACAGTTTTCTGGCATTACTTGTTTCTTACCTATCTTAGCAGAGCTTTATTGTATATGTACATTCATGGTCCAGAAATATTAAATGAAAAATTTCAGACAAAAACATAACCACAATAACTTCTAAACTATAAGGTTCTGCTGGTTTAATGAAATCCCATTCTATCCCACCAGAGACATCAATCATCTCATTTTTTAATATATTCAGGCTGTTATATGCTAATTGGCCCTTAATAACTTATTAGCCATCTTATTGTCAAAACAACTGTTTCAGTATCATGATTCCTGCATTAATGACCACAAACTACAAAAATAATGATTATAACAATTGTAATATATCAAAAAGAAGCCACACAGTGCTTCCTTTAGTAAACATGTAAAAAGTTCTTATTAAAAATACACAAAATATCATATGCTAAGTTTGCTAAGAATCTATGATAAAGATTCTCTCCTCAAGTTGTAAATGAAGAGAATTTTATGCTAGTTTTACCTACTACCTAATGTCACACCTAATACTGTACCGGCTATGGCTTTAGTATGTAGTGGTGTTAGGACTGGTGAGGCATTAAATTATAGGTTTAGTTCTTCTCTGATTTTTGAAATTCAGTAGAGGATCTTAAAAGGTTCCTCCTTTACATAAGGGGATCTACTGTAAACTATTAATGTTCTCTATAATCCATTTCAGGTCAATATATAAACAGTCTACTTGTTATGAAAAAAAAATATTTCTTTATGTAGATACTATACTTAACTTAAATTTGCTTAAGTTGATCATTAGTTTCAGACAATGTCTTCAGACTTTTCCTGTTCTAGTCAATGCTTTTTGGAGCATATGTATCATGTCTTTTAAGCTTAAAGAGCTTTCTACATAAACACCAAAAATTACTGTATTAGTAAAACCTCATGCCCATCTCTCTCAAAGATCGCATTAAAATAAACTATGTTCCGATGAATGCTTAGTGTTCTTACTTTAGTTTCTTAAACTATAAAAAGACTTAAAGATTGAATTATATTATTGTTGATCAGCAGTCAGTGTTTAACCTTAATAGGAGTTTTGAGTTTTTCTAATTATTCAGATAAAGATTTAACAGATTTGTTAGCTTCTTTCTAGATCTGTCTTTAATTATATTCTCCCTTTCCCCCCCAGCACTTGGAACAGCTCCGAGCAAATAGAAATAATTTAAATCCAGCACAGAAACTAATGCTGGAACAGCTGGAAAGTCAGTTTGTCTTAATGCAGCAACACCAAGTGTGTATAACATTTTCCCTCTAAAATTTGATAGAATTTTGTGCACTTTTATTGACTGTAACATCATTGTAAAATTCACCCATACTCATGTTTGCTTAAATTTGGTAGAACTTTGTGTTCTATACTTTCTAAAATACTAGGAATTTTTAAGAAAAGTGCAGCTATTTACTTTTAAATACTATTTTGTTATTTAATTCCATGGTATTTCATATATATTTTTTAGTACTTAGTAATTCTATACTAAACCTAGGTAAGATTTTATACTCATCTTTAGTTTAGAGGATTTGTCATATTACAAGTTTTCTGGTTTTATTTACTTTTATTTTATTAATTTGTTCGAGGGTGGGGCACTTAACATTGAACACAGGGCCTTATTCATGCTACAGGAGCTTGCTACCACTACCAATAAGCTCTAATTTCTCTCCCTCCCCTTTACCTCCTCCCCCTCTCTTCCTCTCTCTGTTCCTCTCCCTTCCTTGTTCCCTTCCTCCCTACCTTCACTCCCTCCTTCATATACACAAGGGAACTCTTAAGTTCCCTGAGTTGACCTTAGAACTTGAGAACCTGTTGTCCCTGCTTCCTAAGTAGCTGGGATTGCAGTCCTTCACCACTAGATCCACTTTAGAGTTAAGAATTTGAGGTTCCTTGAAGAACTATGAATTCCAGAATTTTTCATATGTTTCAGCTGCTTTTATTTTCTTTTTGTAATTATTAACTAGCTGTTTTCTTAACATGAGACTTATTTCTGCTTTTCCTAGATAGCTTGCCATATAAATAAATAGTTTCTTGTTTTTGAAGTTAGTAGTTTTTAACTTAGAGAAATAAGAATGTTGGCATCAGATCAGACATCCATGATTATTTGTATTTACATGCTGATATACTGAGTCTCTCCTCCATGGATTACACACGTTGCATTTATATGCTTTTCATTTGTTCCCTGCAGATGAGACAAACAGGAGTTGCACAGGTACGGCCTACTGGAATTCCTAATGGGCCAACAGTTGACTCATCACTGCCTACAAACTCAGTTTCTGGCCAGCAACCACAGCTTCCTCTGACCAGAATGCCTAGTGTCTCTCAGCCTGGAGTCCACCCTGCCTGTTCTAGGCAGGCTTCGGCTAATGGACCCTTTTCTGCAGGCCATGTTCCCTGTAACACATCAAGAACACTGGGAAGTACAGACACTATTTTGATAGGCAATAATCATGTAACAGAAAGTGGAAGTAATGGAAATGTGCCTTACCTGCAGCGAAACGCACCCACTCTACCTCATAACCGCACAAACCTGACCAGCAGCACAGAGGAGCCGTGGAAAAACCAACTATCTAACTCCACTCAGGTAACAAGACCAGCTGCTTAGGTTGACTTCTCACATAATAGTTTGTGTTTATTTTGTTTGTGCATGGTGTTTAAGGAACTCTTTTTATATGAATCATATAGTCTTACAATATTGTTGCTGTGCTTCAATTCAGTATCCATGTATACATTTTCTGTCCTCTATCATAGTTCCACAGATAGACAATCTGGAAGATTTACCAATGAAGAAAAAATTAAACTGTATAACTCCCAAGACAACTTCTAATTTATATTGGCCTCAGAAGCAAAATGCCTATTTTTTATAGTAGTAGTATATAGTGGTCAACATCTGGGTATAGACAGAATAAGTAGAAGATTATAAAATGACAAAATGGAGTATGAGAGTGAAGAGCCCCATTTTAAGCTGTCTTGAAAAGCTAGAACAGTAATTGGGTCAGATCACAAAAGGGTGGGAGCAGATTGGGAAAAGAATTCAAAATTGAATCACAACATCCTTTAGTCCAATTTGCCAGGCAGGAAATTAGAGAGCTATCAAGACTAGAATAAAGGATTAAGCTGTGAGGTATTGGGCATTGATGAGAAGATAAACAATATCTTCTCTTTCAAGAAGGGTATATCAAAGTTATATCCAATAATGCTGTTAGATCCATGTCTTAAGTCAGAGAAGAAACACTGACAATACAGTTTTTATAGAAGAAAGCATTTCATTGATGCTTGCCTAGTGTCAGAGGTTTTAGTTCATTATCATCATGGCAGCATGCTGGCAGACATGGTGCTGAGAAGAGTTCTACACATTCACAGGCCGTAGAAAGAGGGAGTCTCTGGGCTTGCAGTAAGCTTTGAAACCTCACAGCCTACAGTGCTGTGTATTTAAATCTCTGAGGCTACAGAAGCCATTCTTGTTCAGACCACCACAATCCAGTAAGATGATCTAGAAATTGATCATCTGAGGTGACATTTCTGGGGTTCAGAAATTAGTGGATATAAACAAAATCTACACCACAACCTGTGATATACATTTTTCTTCTTTCCCTGCTTCTTTCTAGTAGCATGAACCTAAGGGTGGTGTTTCTTTGTTGGCAGTTTTAAAGGGTAGCAGAAAAATAAACAAATACTGATTCACACCATGTGTGGTGTGAAGTCCAAATATTTGCTATTTGACTCTATACAAGATGATTGGGAAACTTTTGAATAGTATTATTTTCACTATATTGTTACAGACTGAAGACTAGTTGTGTAGTTGGCTTCAAGATGAAAGGATAGATAAAACTGGAGGTAGCAAGTTTAGAATGTTCCCAGGGTACATCTGCAGTCATGTAGGTTGTACACATAGGGGATAGTATAGCTAAAGGAGAAGTAGAATTCACAGTTTTGTTTTGTTTGTATTTTAAATTAAAATGAGAAATAATAGTATAAGCTAATGGGAAACATTCAGTAGAAAGATTGATAAAGTAGAGGAAAGAATTGTTAGATGAGGTGCCGTGTTTGGGGAATTCAGTATCTTTAAACATTAATAAAAGATTGTTAAAAGGATAGCATGAGACATTTGTTAAGATTCCTATTAAGGTTCTAAAGTACAATTGACAGTTAAATAAGTGAGAGCATTTCTTATGATTGTGAAGAATAGTTCTCTTATTTTCCCTCTCTTCTAAATCCCAGGCTTGCTTAATTGCTGAAATTTTCAAAAATACTCAGTCCCATTTTAGAAATCTGGTAACATTAAAACAAAAAATCTTAGCTCATCCTAATCTGGCATTCAAGAAGCTGATTCAGGAGGAATTCAAGTGCAGGGTATCCATGACTATGATATAGCCAGACTGACTCAGGGAAACAAATACTTTACCCTACCGCAGTGATTTTGCAAGACACAGGCTTCTATATGTGGCTAAATGGAAGGGAACCCTAGTCACTCATGGCCAGTGCCTAGGAGTCTTACAGTATAGTTGTAATGAAGTAAGAAAATTGTTTAAAAATATTAAGCTAATTCCAGGTCAAATTTTTCCCTCAGGAGGTTGCTTTATAATATACTGCAGCTGGAAAGCCCCTAATAGTCATCTAATTTTTATTCTTTAACCTATTGCCAAGTTAATTCTCTTTTTTTCAAAAAAGCTTTCAACTCAGCTATTAAAGTTATTCTCAACTCACAATATAGTTCTAATTTTTTGTCTAGTTATTGAGAATATAAGATGAAATATGCTAATGTGTGGTTACAATTGTATGAATCTCACATAATTTTTTATCTAAAATTGTAACAAGTTGTAAATTATCAAATTAGTTCCCAATTCCCACGTTCAATATGGATGAAAAATTCACATTCTTCTTTCATTATTTTGTCAGTAAAATGAAATGAAAATTGTGATTCTAGGGGGCAATTTTCAGGTAAAAATTATTCATCTTAGTTTCATTTATTTTTATTGTACTAGATGCATTAAGTGACCTTCCTGTAGACTTAAAACTTTCCTTACTTATAGTATACTATCTATCCTGGCAGATATTTTTCTAAGTGTTTATACTCAGTTGATGAAAAAAATACATCTTTTAATAAGTCATTGGTAGAGACTTAGAATATATATTTCTATACACATATAAATAATATATGGGGCTGACTAAGTGAGGAAACTTTAGTAGTCTTAACTATTTTAGAAGCTTTGCTCTAGAGGATAGGTGCTTTAGCGGTAATTGAATTAAGGATGAATAAATTTACTTTTATATTTAAAGATAAAATGAATTTGCTTTCTATATTAATCTCTTAATAGATCACAGATGCATTATTTGGTTTATTATATTCATAGCTTAATTATTAATGATATTATATGTCTATCCATATTTCACTTTAGAAATGAAAATCCTTATTTTAAAACTTAATTTAGAGTTTTCTGTGCTTTCTGTAAACTAATGTATTCCATCCTAATTAGGGAAATTCTTTTAGCTAACTGTAAGTACTTTTTCGATAAATTTAGGAATTGGGTCAAATTATAAAGATATTTATTTTTAGTGGCTTTTACATTTAATATTTAAAATTTTGTATATTCTCTTAGTTTAACATAGGATTTAAACCATCCTTTTTTCTTTTTAGGGGCTTCACAAAGGTCAGAGTTCACATTTGGCAGGTCCTAATGGTGAACGACCTCTCTCTTCCACTGGGCCTTCCCAGCATCTCCAGGCAGCTGGCTCTGGTATTCAGAATCAGAATGGACATCCCACCCTGCCTAGCAATTCAATAACACAGGGGGCTGCTCTCAATCACCTCTCCTCTCACACTGCTACCTCAGGTGGACAACAAGGCATTACCTTAACCAAAGAGAGCAAGCCTTCAGGAAACACACTGACGGTGCCTGAAACAAGCAGGCAAACTGGAGAGACACCTAACAGCACTGCCAGTGTTGAGGGACTTCCTAATCATGTCCATCAGGTGATGGCAGATGCTGTTTGCAGTCCTAGCCATGGAGATTCTAAGTCACCAGGTTTACTAAGTTCAGACAATCCTCAGCTCTCTGCCTTGTTGATGGGAAAAGCTAATAACAATGTTGGTCCTGGAACCTGTGACAAAGTCAATAACATCCACCCAACTGTCCATACAAAGACTGATAATTCTGTTGCCTCTTCACCATCTTCAGCCATTTCCACAGCAACACCTTCTCCTAAGTCTACCGAACAGACAACCACAAACAGTGTTACCAGCCTTAACAGCCCTCACAGTGGGTTGCACACAATTAATGGAGAAGGAATGGAAGAATTTCAGAGCCCCATTAAAACAGATCTGCTTCTAGTTAGCCACAGACCTAGTCCTCAGATCATACCATCATTGTCTGTGTCCATATATCCCAGCTCAGCAGAAGTTCTGAAAGCTTGCAGGTTAGTGCGGTAAACTTAATCACAGAGTGAAGTGTTTGACAATTTGCCTGATCAAGATGGGAAATAAAAGATAATGTAATCAGTCATCTAAAGTAAAAATTTGAACAGAGCTTAGTAATGCTTGAATGTTGTGCTTGTACTAATGATTGTGAAACTTCTGTAACCTGAATCCGAGAGGGTGTGTCTGAACGTGCTGTTACTGCCCTCTACTGGTTACTACAGCTTTTGGCTTCAGTGTGGTTGACTTCTCTGGGGATGGAAATGTGACTCCATTAAATCACATTTGACTAAAAACCAAGGCCTAGAAAAGCCTATTGTTTGCTTGATTTTGAACAAAGTCTCTTAAATGTTAGACTAGGGATAGACCTCAGCAATCACTCAGGTAAGACTCTGTTTACAATTCATTTGATTCTAGAAGAGGTTGTAAAGAGATAGGAAAAGTAAGAGACAATGGAGAGATTGCTAAACAGACTGCTAGCTTTTCCTGAAAGAAAAAGCATATTCATTTTAGTTTTTGAAGGCTAAACCCTCAAACATTTAGAGGGATAAGTCTCCTGTTTAGAATAAAAAAGTCATCATCAAAGGATCAATCTGATTAGATTGCATCATCTTTAGATAATTCTTAAAGGATATAATCATCTTTAGATAATTCTTGAAGGATATAGATTTTAGTTCTTTTCATTGTGCATGATTCATCTAATTTTTATCATTTGTTTGTATTTGCCATCCCTTATGTATAAATAAATCTTGGATGTAAGCAGTTAACATTGCTTGGAATAGTCGCAAAGAATTCTGCATAGTTTTCTAGCATTTAATTTTAAGCTTCAGTAGTGCTATAGATTTTTGAAAGCCTTTGTTTGTTTGCTGGTTTAATCAACAGAAAATAACCATTCTATAAATAGGAAATATAAGTATTGTATCTGTTGACAATGGCTGTTTAATATAACAATTTTAAAGTTCAAAGCAGTTTGCACCTATAGTTCTAGTATGTCTTATTATCTAGAAATGTGATTATCTTTTGCTATTTATATTGCTTTATTAGACTGTAGATCCTGGATCTACCATTAAATGTTTGTCACTAATTAATTGTCTATATAAAATTAAACTTTTATTTTATAGAATTTGCTACTTATGGGGAACATGGAATAGGACTGGCATAGGGGGAAGAATTCATTTAAAATAAATTGCAATTAATCTTAATTTTTCACTTTAATTGTGGAACTTTAATATACTAAAGTTCTTTAAAATATTTGAGTTGATTTAAAGAGTCTTCTGGTCTGTGTTTTATTGTGTATGGATTTTCATTGTTTCCTGTCAATTTTTAAGCTATCAGATAGTTACTTTTACACTAGTAAGTTTAAGCAGAAATGTCTGCTTTTTATTATTTTCTTTGTTGATTCCACCTTGCTGTTGTCATTTTTCTCAGTGGCCTGCCTGTAACATGGTAACAACTGTCATTAATCTTAACTATTTTTGGGGGGGTGTAGGGGGAGGCATAAAGCAGGCTCTCTGTAGCCTTGAGTTCACTCTGCAGACCAGGCTGCCCCATCTCTGCCTCTGCCTCTGCCTCTGCCTCCTAAGTGCTGGGATTAAAAGTGTGCATCGCTACATCTATCTAGTCTTAAATTAATGTGATTGTTTTTCATGTCAGCATTTAATATATTAGTTCTCTAAGTTAATTTTTTTTAAATGTACAGTAAGAACCCTTATTTTCTAAAACTTGTTTCTTTAAAAATTTTTAATTTAGGGACATTAACCTTTTTGTCTCTATGTTACTATCATTCATTTCAACGTTGGACCCTTTTAAGTGTCTAGGTTAACAGCCATAGCTGACTGAGATATGATACATTTCCAATATGCTTGTCTTCTATCTGCCTGTCTCTGCCTTGGCTAATCTAGTCTCTACCCTCCTTTCTTAGTTATGCTTCTACTAAGTTAAAGCAGGGGCTCAAAACCTCATCCAGTCTTTGTAGACTCAAGACATTTGCTTTAAAAACTGAGATGTTATAAGAGAAAAAGGGTCTTGAGATTGCAAGGTGTTTGGTTGGTACTAACTTATGCCAGAACGCAGGTGAAAGTAACACAGGTATAAGAGACCTGGTATCTGTGGCTTAGGAGCTTTTTAATCTGGCCTGTGGTATTCTATAACAGTGTTCAGAAAATTGCATGCATACCCGACATCTGTCTGCAGCATTTAAATTAATAAGTAAATGTTTATAGTCTCTTATATAGATGATTATATGTGTCAGTTATTTCAGAGAAATTTCTGTCTTGTGGACTTACTTTTAACAAGCAGATAGTTAATTTTCAAGACACAGTAAAAAACTGCTAATATGAGTATTTGCATTTTTTTTTTCTTGGTTGAGCTAATATACCAACCTTGAGTGGGAAAGATTCTGATAATTGAAAGGAAATTAGAATTCATACTTGTTCTTCAGATAAACCATAAACAAAAAAAGGGAATTCTTTTTATGTTCAACATGTTGTGCTTTTAGTTTTTTTTAGTGGAAGATGCAGGAATCAAAATAAGTATTTGCAGAAAGAATTTTGTTGTTTCTGATGGATTTAAAATTCATGGATTTATGAAAATGTCTATTATAACTTAATTCAGAATTGTTTTCTGCCTTCTATGTAAATGTAAAGCTGATTTTTTTTTTCCTTTCTTTCCTGTTATTTTTTAAAGGAATCTAGGTAAAAACGGCCTGTCTAATAGTAGCATTCTGTTGGATAAATGTCCACCTCCAAGACCACCATCCTCACCATACCCTCCCTTGCCAAAGGACAAGTTGAATCCACCAACACCTAGTATTTATGTGAGTCTGGATTGACTAGAAATCATCCAAGTCAGTGTTTTTTTCTATGTCGTTTGTAGAAATCTTTTGGGTCAACATAGATACCCTTTAGCAAATATTACAGTTATTGGCAGCAATATGACTATTTGGCAACAAAAAAGGTATTCAAAAATATTTTGTGATATTTTGCAAGTATCTTTTCAGTTGTTGATTATATTACAAATTTGTTGTTGTGTTTTGTTGTTGCTGTGTTGGAGACTGAACCTAGTGCTTTGCACATTCTGGGCATGTATTGTATAACATTGCTACAGTACCCATAGTTCCTCTGTGATTATAGGGTATATTAGAAGAAGTGAGAAATACTTTCACTGCCTTAATTTTGAGGAGACTGGCAGGTTCTCACTCTTGGGCACCACAGAATGCCACCTCTGAATGCCTCAGAAGAACTGAGAATAGAGTGCGGGCCCACGGGCGGGCTCTGGGTGGAAGGGAAAAGGGCAGGAGAAGGGCTCAGACTGGTTACCATGGGGACGAGAGAGTCCAGAGAGTCCTGGGCTTGCTTGTGGGAGAGGCTTGGATTGGTAGAAGGTGTGTCTGGCAGCTTAGGGAGGGCAGGGAGGCCTCGGGCCAGAGGTTAGACGCCTGTGTGGCTCATTAAGGGAAGACCTGCTCCATTGCTCCAGCACAGCAGATCCCAAAGACAAGTCCATGGTTTTAAGGCCTTTATTGTAGAAAGGCAGAGAGAGGGAGAGAGGGAAGTAGAGGCCAGCCATGGCTGTGTGTGTGTGTGTGGGGGGGGG
>JADRCD010031375.1:0-11705 GCA_019843815.1 Montemys delectorum
ACACACACACACACACACACACACACACACACACACACACACACAGAGAGAGAGAGAGTAAAACAAAACCCATAAAAATAGAAAACCCAAAACCATATTATACAAACAAAATAATAGCAGTTTAAAAATTCCCAAACAAACAACATGAGGCAAAAAGTTCACAGAAATATTGAGTTCATTTTTGTATTGTCAGTCCTTCTTGGCACACCTTTAATATGGTTAATATACCCAGGGAAACTCCATCAGAGAAAACTATATTTTTCTTTGCAAGCAGTTGTCAATTGGAGCTAGCTACTCAGTCAGAATAGGAACTCATGTCCATGTCTTTGACTCAGCACTAGGACTCCATATAGCTTGGGCCTGTGCAAGACCCAGTGCATGTGGCCATAGTCTCTGTGAGTTCATATGTAGTTCAGGCCAGTTGTATCTGGACTATACTGCTTCTTGGTAGCACCTATTCCCTGGCTGTTTTAACCTTTCTCCCTCCTCTTTCATATAAATCTCTGATCCCTGCGGGAGGGATTTGATAAAAACTTTCCATTTAGGACGAAGTGTTACAAACTCTCTTACTCTCTCACATTGTCTGATTGTGGGTTTCTGTGTTAGTTCCCTTCTATTGCAAGGAAAAGCTTCTCTGATGATGGCAGAGTGAGGCGCTGATAGTAGAATGTCTTGGGTAATAATTTTCCTGCCAGGTTCCTTAACATAACAATAGTATTTGGGTTCTCTCCAAATTCATAGCCTCTCCAGTCTCAGGTTCTTGACTACCTCAGCAGTGTCAGGCATCTGTTTCATCTCGTGGAGTGGGCCTTTATTATAATCTCTAGTGGCTTATTAGTCTCAGAACACTTCTGCTACTACTGAACCAGCATGCCATGCAATAGCCATAGGGCTTATATAGTTAGAATGGTGGTTACTATTCTCCTCTGGTAGCATTAAGAGTGTCTTCTAGTGTCATGAGCACTAATCAGTAGAGGTAAAGGCACTAGTTAAGCACCAGCTCAACTTGTCTATGTTCAACAAGATATGTAAATGAATTCTTCAGCAATATAACAGGATTTGTAAATGACTTCTTCTTGCCATCCATTTGTGGAAAGCAATCAATAGTTTTGTTAAAAGTCTGAGATGTTTAGCTATTTTCATCGGGTCTCTTCAATGCAATCTCCATCAAAATTCCAACACAATTCCTGTAAGAAATGGAAAAAATTACAGCTTCGTATGGAAACAAAAAAGCCAGTATAGCAAAATCAATACTGAATAATAAAAGAATGGTTGGAAATATTGCCATCCATGATTTCAAGTTGTACAATAGAGGTACAGTAATAAACACAGCAGAATATTAGCATAAAAGCAGATGCATTGAGCAATGGAATCAAATTAAAGACTCATCACAAGTCTACACACTTACAGACACCTGATTTATGACAAAGAAGCAAAAATACACACACTGGAATCAGATAACATCTTCAACTAATTGTGCTCATCAAACTGTGTGACTGCATGAAAAGTTTAAATTTATCTGTAGTTATAATCCTGCACAAAACTCAACTCCTAATGTTTCAAAGACCTAAATACAAGGCTAGATACCCTGAATGTGATAGAAGAAAAAATAGTGACTAGTTTTAGACTCATCAGCACGGGAAGAGTTCCTGAACAGGATAGCCACAGCACACCCATAACACTAAGGCAAACAATTAATAAATAGGACCTCATGAAACTGAAAAGCTTCTGTATGGCAAAGAACACCATTATTCAGACAAAGTGGCAGGCTACAGAATGGAAAAAAAGAACTTTAACAATTAAAAATGATGCAAATTGAAATGTAGATGTTGTTAAGCTGCTACTGTAGTTTTCATTAGTATAATGTTATAATGGTTTTAAAATCCAAAAACATCTCTTAATGTCTTTCTGCTGAAAGAAACATCATTTGTAACAAGCGATGTTTGCTTTTTTCTATGATTTGGAAATCTTACTAAGATCATTTTTTAAACAAAAGAAAATGATTAACATATTTTAATTTAGACTAAAGCTGATGTCTATCCGTTGTTGGAATTTATTCCTACATACTTGAACCTTCTGTGAAAAAGAAACTCTAAATACAACTAATTTGCATGTGTATTACATATGGAAGGTGATTTTTTATTATGTTTATAAGGCCTGACATCTGAACTAATGCTCAAACAAAATAAATATTTTTTTTTCATAAAGTATATAAGTGTTCTATAAAGCTTTAGATACCTTAAAACATTATTCAGGAAAATAACAATTTATAACCAAGAATAAAACAAACATATAAAATTGTACATACACTCATGCTAATTACCTGACAAAAATACAATTTTTTACCAGTCTTTTGCTAGAAAGGTTAGAAAGGAGTCAGATGTTTCATGATTATGCACGGGCCCACATTGAGAATGTCTTTACCTTTCTCCAAGGAATAAAATGTAATTGTCACTCTAAGGACCAGAGCCTTTAAACTAAGTTTCTTACAACCCCCTGAATAATCCTTGTTTTCACTATGAGTTTAGGTTAGCATTATTTTTCATTTTTCTTGTAGTTATTGTTATGGGAACAAATTAACATATACTATACTGTTCTGTATTCTCATTACAGATTTTGTTTTGAGAAAGGAATTGTTTTTCTTATTTTTCTCTTGTTATAATGTTTATTACAGGAATAAGGTACAATAGTGTGAAGGCCCAGTGCAGTCTGTGAAAGACTATAAACATTTAATAGACTCATAAACATAGACTTTAACCTTTTCAATATTCTGCACTTTGATTGGTTGCCTATACCACTTTATCTCTACAGGTTACTAAGACTGTAAACAGGAGGAATAGAGATGGATAGTGAATCACACTGCATAAGCTCTGAAAAGGTCAAAGTTGTACAGTTGCTTATTCTTTCACCTAGAATATATAAGGTTTCATAATTTCATAGAACCCACCCTGAATTTTCATTTAGAATGGGCAAGGAAATATGCTAATGTAAGTCTGCTTTTTTGTAGGTGACAATGAACGCAGGAGAAATGATGTATAACCTTTTTGTAGGACTTCACATATTTCTATAATGGAGCTATTTTTGAATTGTTTCTTTTAGTGGAAGACAATAGTGGTTATGGTTGTTAAATAAAAAAGATATCAGTGTTAAATGTTCATATTTTAGATTGAAAAATACATGGACATTCCTATACTCCAGCAGTTTTCAACCTTGGTATGACCAGATACTCTTGCCTTTCACTGTGTTGTTAGGTGGGCTGAGAAAAATGGATTACTATGGTAGGTGATGTTGCAAAGTGTCACTTACTTGCCTTGTTAAAATAAATAAGAATGGATTCTAGGTTTTCTAGATCATAACTCTCTGAATCTCTGGTATTACAGTCAATGTCTGTGGAGTTATACATAATGCTGAGGAAAATTTATTGAACATGTTGCATATATAAATGATGATTGTCATAGGTATTGGTGGGAGAAAATGATGGGAAGCACAATAGTCGATGTGAAAACAGAAATCCTCTGCTCTACTTGCACACATTTCAGCAAACTCACACCCTACCTTATAGTGCAGAATATAGAAAAGGAGAACACGTAAACAGAGCAGTAAGACTTAGTGCCATAAAACCCTATCTATACATAATTTTGGTTTTCTATGGTTTATACTTTTAATCTTCACAACCTTATTAGATAAATGCAATTAACATTCACAGTGCACAGATGAAGAAACTGGAGCATCAAAGATGCCACATAGCTCATTAAACTGCAACCTTGGAATATTATGGGAAATGTATTAACAGAGTCATGAAAATTGATGAATGATAGGAAATGGTGGGAACATAATTGAGGCCACATTTAAAATTGTTAAAGCGATGCCTTAGATGAAAATGATAGTACATGTCTGTAATTCCAAACTTTGATGCAGAAGCAGGAGGATCTGTAGTTCAAAGCTACATAGTGATATTCTACCACAATAATCAAGAAAACAAGCAAAACAAGAACATACCTTAATTTATTTTTAGCTACAAAGCTTCTGAAAATAACTATAAACAGTCGAGCAGCAAGCCTCTATTCATTTTCTTCTGCATCTGCAGAGATTTACAACTTGCTTATCCTGTTTTTTTAAACAAATATAATTGTCTTCAAGATTGAGAGAGAGAGAGACAGAGACAGGAGATAGAGAGACAAAGACAGAACAGAGAGACACACACAGAGAGAGACGGAGGTAGAACATTTAAAACAATGCATATTGCAGCATAAACTCATCTGAGATTATGTGCATGTGTGACATGTGTGTGGAGGCCAGAGGACAACCATGAATGTCACCCTCACAGGATTGAAACTTGCCAAGTAGGCTAGGCTGAATATACAGAAAGTACCAGGAATCCATCCATCTCTGGTCAAAAGCATTGCTATTAGAAGCACATGCAACCACCAAGTCCATTTCTGTTTGCATGGGTTCTGGGGATCGAACTCAGGTCATCATGCTTGCAATGGACGCACTTTACTGACTATTCTATCTTAACAGCCACACAAAATGACTCCTGGTAAAACCCAAATGAATTATTCATTCAACTAAAATCTCATTGGCATATGACCCACTATTGCACTGATGTGACTGTGCCCAAGTTCCTCATTTAATCTCTGTTACCCGAAGAGCATAAATGGTGACAGTGGTAAGTGTGCCCCTGAAATCTTAGGTAGGAAGGCATCATACTCATGACAATGTCCACTGTGTTGCTAGCTCTTTGTTCTAAGACAAGCATGCCTTTGCATCTCATTACGGTCTGTTGTTAACTTAATAGTGCAAATGCAGGACAATTGAGGATTTTTTTTTAATTCTGCTGATTATTTCTTTTATCAGTGTTAGGGAACATATTTCATACTGAGCATATTTTCCCAAAAATAATTGGAAATTTTAAAATAATGCTGCAAGCCTTGCTTTGTTGCATGCATTTCAAAAAGTAGGGATAGAAAAATGAATGCATTCCATACTTAATGAGTTTCTGTTAGAGACTCAAGTTTCTCCAAGCTATGAGAAATCATCCTAACATTGTCAACTAAATAGTCACATTGCAAATATCAACGCCATTTCCTCACAAGTTGTTGAATTCACAGAATGAGTTAATACATTACCAGTCCACAAAAAGACACTATAGAAAATTTTCAGTGAAGCCAGCTTTCTAGCTGAGAAAATTTTGTTCACAAAAAGCTCCTCCCAGTAATTTTGAGGTTTTGTTTTCCCTCTCGTGCTTTAAAAAAAACAAAGTCCTTAAAATTTCTAACAGGGATTTCTGGTCTGCAAATGTATTTTTCATGCTTGTGTTTGCCTGGCGCTCATACTAAGTCATAAATCTCATGCAATGAAATGCACGCTGTGAGTGGAAGCATCACACAGAATCTCCTTGTTTTGGAATTTGAGTTCCATCACCTGCTGGTGAGGCTTTCCCTTCTTAACTCAAGCAGGAGTTAGTAGCTCCAGAAGTGTTTGATGGAATAATCTTCTAATTCAGCAGTAGCTGAAAATAGGGAAGGGAAGCATTTCAGTTTGCTTAGGTTACCTGTCATTTATGTAAATGGGAGAGGAGGCACAGGAAGGGCCTTTCCCAACAAGTATTGCATTTACTCTTAGGTTTTATTTTCATTAAACTTTACTACGGAAGAAAAAATTCAGAGTGATCAGAGCTGAACTTCAGTTAGAACTTGCAAATAACAGTTAGTGTCTAGTTAACTAACAATTACAAAAAAAATCTCAAAAAAAATAGAAATACAGTATTATTAAAACAGCACAAAGAAATGAGAAATGCTGTGCTTATGAATGTGTATCATAATACAGCAATACAAGTACAGAGCACCCACACTGACAATACTACATACCCATTTAATTAAGTGTTAATTGTGTATATTTCCATTTTCTTCTTCTTTTACCCCAGAGATTTTTTTTAATGCAATGTCCTTTCTTTATTCCACACTCTTCACACTCCAATTCAATAATGTCATGCTCATAGGAGCCACTCAATAAATGTTTATTAAATTGAATGGTCCTGCTATTACAAACTTGTATATAAAATATGAATATTTATTCAGCTAAAACTGCTGGATTTGGGAATTTATATATTTATGTGTGGAAAGGTAGAGAACAGCTTTCAGCAATTATTTATCTTGAGCCCCTCTTGTCACTTCTTAATTTGACAGTGAGCTTTGAGTGGGTGCTGCATAATCTGACAACCAGAGGCATGGAACAAGGTCAGGGCAGGTCTAAAGCATTTAAAGCAACAGATATTTTATAGTATGTACCCAGTTTTATTGTAGGTGAGTTGAATTTTTATGTGTCTTTGAAGAAATAAACACTTATATGCTATCAGGAAGCAAGGACAAGATCATCTGCACTCTTCTCACCACAGAGGAGTCATCATTTCTATCCCATTCTTCATTGTGAAATGGGTTAAAATACTCTGTATTAAACTATTAATGATCTCTGTACTGAATCTCTATTTTATGGTAATGCCTTTAAAGCATAGTCCACCCAGCCACACCAAAGCCATTTGATCAACTTTCAGAACACAGACTGGTATTTGTTTGTATGGTGATGATGGTAGCTGGAAAAGTTACTAGAATGTTTGTATTGTCCTAGCTTAGGACTATTTTTCCTTTAAAAAATTTTTGTAAAGGGTGAGCATATTATAATTTGTGCTCTGCTCTTCCCCCTCCCTCCCTCCCCCTCCCTCTCTCCCTCCCCTCTCCCCCCCTCTCTCTGTGTGTGTATGTGTGTGTGTGTGTATGTGTGTGTGTATTGGAGAATACTTTCAACCCAAAATTTATCTGGTCTACAAGAAATGCAGGAACAGGGGATGAAGCAGAGACTGAGGGAAGTTCCAAACAATAACCAGCCCGACTTGAGACCCATCCCCTGGGCAAGCACCAATCACTGACACTATCAATGCCATTCCATTAGGCTTGCAGACTGTAGCCTAGCATGACTGTCCTCTGAGAGGCTTCATCCAGCATTTGTCTCAGAAGTATATAGACACCCACGTCCAAACAGCAGATGGGGCTTGGGTCACTGATGGAATAACAGGAGGAAGGATTGAGGCCCCTAAAGGGGTTAGGAACTTGACAGGAAGACCAACAGAGTCAACTAATCTGCACCCTTGGGGATTTCATAGAGTGAACCACTAACCAAAGAGCATACATGGGCTAAACTTAGACTTCCACGCGGATATGTAGCAGATGTGCAGCTTGGCCTTTATGAGGGTCCTGAACAACTGGAGAGGGTGTTATTCCCAAGGCTGTTGCCTGTTTGTGGGATATGTTCTAGCTGGTCTTCCTTGTCTGGCCTCAGTGGGAGAGGAAGTGCCTAAGCCTCGCAGAGACTTGATGTGTGAGGGTAGGAGGATACCCAGGGGAGCCTCCAACCATTCAGAAAAGAAAGGGAGGAAAGGATGGGGAAAGGATTGTGGGAGGGGGTGACCAGGAGAGGAACAGTGAGCAGGTTGTAAACTAAATAATAATAATAATAATAATAATAATAATAATAATAATAATAATGCATTTAAAATGAAAAAGCTATTTTCTGAAAATAGTTCAGACATTTTTAAAATTATTTTAATTGAAAGTACAGCACGTCTTAAGTGTACATCTACTTTGAATACTGCTGTTTTCTATAACCAAATTATGTGTTTCTCTCCTAAAAGCTTAAAGATAAATTTAACCAATAATTATTATTCTATGTGCACGATGCTTTTTATTTGCTTTCTTCACCTATGTCACAGGAGTTTAATTTGTGGGACCATATTGTGAGCCCATGCACTTTGATACTCTCACACAACAATGAATGAAACCCACAGCATAGAGTGCCCTTCAATTGTGCACAAGATGTCTATTGATATTAATGAGCTTCTTGCACAGATTGTGTGTGGTCATTTTCTGTGGCCTGAAGTGATCATTTTGGTGTTATTTACATGTTGGCCATTGCAAAGCACAGTGTGGGCACCATTTCCTAAGTTCTTAAGGTTGCCCACAGAGGAAAATTATACTAGAAACTTGAAAGGTTACTACTGGTTTTATTTTTAGTTGTTTTAGTGAATTCTCTAAGTCAACTTTAAATCTGATAGTAAAAAAAAGAATTTTAAGTTTAGCATTTTAAAAAAAATACTCAATTATTCCAATGTATTTTTAATTCATTAATGTAAACAAAAGGAATTTTCTAGCTCAACAGAAGACTTCAATCTATGTCATGCAGAAGCAGCATATTAATTGGTAAAACATATTACAGGGCTTGATTAGTTGAACATCCACTTCAGGCAAAAGGCTGGAGTTTTCTGGGTGGGAAACAGGCTCTTTGTCTTTGCAGACCTGCCCTTGGAAAGCTAGTGGAAATATCAGTAAACACTGCCTAGTCATCCATGGCTAGTGGTAGGGAGAGGACTCAGGGGACAAAGAAGAGCTACTTTTAAAATACAAACCAAAACAAATCCAGTTTCACTTTTTATGTAAAACTTGGAGGATTTCAGGATATTTCCCTTGAAACAGCATGTAAGGTGTAGGGGATGAAAGTAAGTTTATTTATAATTTCAACCATTGTCAACTCAATCAGAGACTCGGAATATAAACTTTCAGATTACAATACTTGGCCTCTTTTCTTGTGATGGAAAGGTGGAGTTTGTAGAGAACTGCTTGCTGTTCACAGGTGAACAGAGCATTTTAAACCTTACCCTTTAACAATGACTACTGTGTACTGTTCTTCAGAGTTCCTCCCAACACATCTCACGAATATGATTTTTCCTTTAACTTTTTATACCAACTATGGTATACTCTGTACCTTTGGTTCTAAAAATTTCTATATGAATTCTTAAGCTTTTGAACAATAGATTTGTAACCAAAATTAATATTACTTAACTATGGTTACTATAAACAACATGGTAAGTCAACTGAAAATGATAAAACCTTAAGAAAATTACTATTACACTTTGCAACAGTTCCATCAAACCCAGTTCTTTATGTGGTTTGTAATTATATATCACTTGAAGCCTAATAAACTATTGTATATAGTTATAACAACTCTAAATTCTAAGCTTTAAAAATATTATGTAAATCACTAATCTTTACTAGAGTCTAGTATTATATGCACTCATCTTGAAGCAGTATAAGAGTGAAAAATTTTATCAAAAACAAAATGTGTACAATGAATTTACTTTTAATGTTTTGGGGAGCATACGAATATGTATCCTTTTTATTAATTATTTTATTTATTTATATTTCAAATGTTGTCCCTCTTCCCTGTCCCCCTCCATGAGCCCAATACTCCATACCCCTCCCCTTCACATTTAAGAGGGTGCTCCCCCAACCCCCCACTCCCACCTCTTCCCTCTATCATCCCCTTTCTCTGGGGTGATCAAGCCTCCACAGGACCAAATGCACACCCACTCATTGAGGTCTTACAAATTTACATTTAAAACAACTTTTTCTATGCTGGTGAAAGGTAGAAAGAGGAAGGACTACATAAATATGAGAATCAGCCATATTTAGTGGTTTTATAATATATGAAAAGAGCTAGTCTAAATGGGAAATAATATTAAAATATTTCATGATCAAGTTCTTTCCAGGAATGACTGAAATCATGTTCATTGCTAACAATATAAAAAACAAGGAGGGAAATAAATGTGTGTGTGTGTGTGTGTGTGTGTGTGTGTGTGTTGAATTAAAAGAAGGATCACTGAAACTAGGTTTTTGATATTTTACAGCAATCTTTTTATGAACTGAAGTCTTTTTCCCCTCATTTTAGTTACCTATACAGGAGTAAGGGAGGCACACCTTGTATATCTAGAAAGACGAAAACTCATATCTAATGATTTGATCAATGTCCTTATCTTGAGCATAGCCTGTGTTTTATTGGTTAATAGAGAAGGGTTTGGATATAGGAGATGTGAATGTTTATGGTTTAGGGTATGTGCCTATAAATATGTTAAATTTTGTTTAGTTCACCTCAAGATAAGCTACCCCAATTCTCACTTTAGAAGATGAAACTGTATTCTAATAAAGCATTTTCTGTGGTTGAATAAATCAACATTCTTGGCAAACAAGTAGTCTTGTAAATAGAAAACAATATGCAAACTAATGACTTATGTAGTGTGTGAATAGGTTTAAACTCTATACTTGTATCAATGAAAGAAATGATGGTGAACAAATGTCACCCCATTTCAATACACATGGGACTTAATTTTCTGGATTTTCTTTACAGGAGTAGTATTTTTGGTCCCTAGATGTGATTCTTCCTCATTTCTCAGAGGTGGCATAAGTTAACTGGATTTGGATTTTAGGCTATGCTCTTTTAAGTGTTCCCATAAGTTTCAAAATCTTCTACCATCCATACTTCCCCCCTCCATCAATGCTCTTTTGAAAAGGCCTCTTCATCTCATTTTATCTGTAAAAAACCTTAATTGATTTCCAGCATATTGTATATTCATTTCTGTTAATACTTTAAAAGTTAACATCTGTAAGTGAGTGAGTTGGAGGGTTACTACATTAAAAATACTTTCTGGAACATGTCTAAAGAATATTCTACTTTTATTTTACAGAACACATAAGTGTGAAAGATATCAATGATTTCTACAGTGTTGCATTTTCTTCTTCAGGGACTTTTGGGTTTTTGAAAGTCACATATGTTTGGATTTTAACCACCAAGTCATGAAATAATTTCCACAACTTGGAGGTTCCATATGTGCCTTTAAAAAAGATCTGAGAAGTGGGAGAAATACACTTTTCTCTTTTGCAAACTACTTTCAACCTCTAGTTATTTTTTACATTCTTGTTCTCCTCCTTGGTCTCATCTCTTCTTCATATAAAATATATTTTAAGAACAGAAACATATGTTCAACTTGTAGCGCTACAAATAATTAAAGCAACAATAGCAGACTAGCAAAAGAGCAAGGAAAAATCTTGAATGTTAAATATTTTCAAGAAACACTACTTGATTTTATTAAAGACAAATACTGCTCATGTACTAATTTAGGCAGTTACTATCCCAAACTGGTTTTTTAAAAGATAAACAACTAATTTCCATGGATAGTATTTTTCCTCTTTTTGTTGATAGAGAAATAATTTATAAAATTTAGTAGTTTTTCCCTTTTGTTATTTCTGCACAAGTATATAGACAATCGGTCTCTGTATGTATGTCTAGATACATTGAAGTTAGTCTTTATTTACACATGTATAACACCTGCACAGTCTAGTCTCACCTTAGCCCCCCTTACAATTTCTCAACATTTTATTATTCTGACATGTTATTGGAAATGAAACTTTTTGCCCTTATAATGTTAGATATAATTAACTGTTATTGTTCTTTTATATCCATTAGTCCTTCCTAAAAAAGAGCTACAATTGTGAAGGTCTGAAAAATCCAAGACAAAAGCTCTTTTTGCAAAGGCATTGGTGGGGATCTAGGAAAGCAACAACCTTAAGACAGGGAAAATCTTAGGCAAAAGCACCAACCGTATTGGATTTTTAATGATAATATTATGCTCATTATACAGAGATTGATAAGAAGGTCATCATAAAAGACCACAGTTATGGTTATTGTTTAGAAGGACAAAATTCAATAAGGGAATCCAGCTTTATATATATATATATATATATATATATATATATATGTATATGTGTATATATGTGTATATATATATATCACACACACACACACACACACACACACACACA
>JADRCD010031495.1:0-13909 GCA_019843815.1 Montemys delectorum
AAAAAAAAAAAAGAGAGAGAGACAGACCCTACATTCTTAGCTGCTCACTCTTTCCCAGCATTCCTAACTCAGGCCCACTCACCCCCCTATGCCCTTTTAGAGGAGATGCAAGCACCAGGAAATTTCAGCCTTGGGCGTACCCCAAACATGCTTAACTATGACTGAGGATAGACCTGGCACTGTGTCTGCAAGTCCTGCAGACAGTTCCAACCACTGAAGTAGCCTCACTTAAGCCACTACAAGACATCTTGTTCTCATCACAGGCCCAAGTCCTAGGGGTTACCTAACCTGTTGAATTTCTGATGACTGATGACCTACAGTAGCTGCCTAGAACATAGAGCTTGGCCTCTGCATCTGCCATGCAGTAATTTCTCTCTAGAGAATCAGAGCCAGAGGAAGGCAGTTAACTTTCTGTATGTAATGGGGTGATCTCCCATTTCAGTCTCTTTCCCATCTCTATGTCTGCTGGCCTAGTTCTTCCTGGCTCATCTGCACTTGAGTCAGGTGTGCTGTGACAGCAAGCTGATCTGTCCCTCTTCTAGTCCTGGTATGTCAGACCTACAACAATTCTAGATTCCATCTCACTACTCACAGTGCTTTAGCAGATCTCAGTGTTCTCCCAGCCCACCTTTCCACTTCCACCACTAGGCTAACATGTACCGTATTCCAGCAAAACTGTACCATCACTCTTGACCCTGTCATCCATGTACTTGCTCAGGTTGTCCTGCTTGCTGACAGTGCATTCTTGTGGCCACCCCTTTCCCTTCCAGAGTCCTCTCTGGCTCCCCAGACTGTGGCTCTTGACCTTCACCTCATTTCATGTATTCCTGCCTTTGCTTTCTCCTACTTCTGCCAGGCCAGAAGTACTTTCAGGGACAGAGGCAGCCAGTGTCCTGCCAGCACAGATTAGCTGTCCATTAAGCACAGGTGATCTTCTTTCCTGACTTGGTGTCCTAGGGGAACAGCAGGAAACACAAAAGAGAATAGCCAGCCAGGCTGGGGTAGAGAAGAGCCACAGTGGCAACATACATGTGTGGGGTCTGCAACCTCTGAGTACCATAAGTTAGCCTTTCAACGTGTGTCTTTCACCAACGTGTCAGATAAGACTGTGACCCCATAAAAATTGCAGGCTAGAGAACTAGGGCTTTGGGGAGAGATCAAAAGATATGAACCAAAGGGCAGTAGGATCTCTGTGTGCAAATCTCTAAACTAGCTGTTCCACTGGGGAGTCCGTGGAACCCGTGCAAGGGACAGAAATGACCTCTTGCCCTTCAAAGGTTCCAGGTTTGCCGTGAAGCAGCACGTGATGGCCCCCCTTTCACATCGTCTCCCTCCCAACTCTACTCTTTTATCCTCAAGAGTGCAGCTTGTGTCATCCTCCACCCACTTCCTCAGCAGCAGCATCCTATACCCAACCTCCAGCTCACTGTGGGGGCGGCAGCACCTGATTCTCTTTCAAAGTCTAGCTCCTGCATAATTTCTTCTTTATAACTCCCCTCACTTTTTTCATGTCCATCTAATTATGTCGTCAATCATATATTAGCCATTGGCCCAACTGCCCACCCTCCCTTATAGACTGATTTCCTTGCTCCTTAGAGGCCAAGGGCTTTCTTCTTTACCTATTCCAGGAAAGGTATGCCAAGACTAAGGACTCATGGAAAAGAAAGCCAACAATTCCCACATTAGCCACCTGAGGGAGCCCCAAAGATCCTTTTCAGAGCCAGAATGGGGACCATGTGTTTTGGCCAGTAAGCACCACCTTTCACATTCATACTCGGCCAGGCTAATCTAGCTAAGAGTTCCTAAGCCTACAGGATAGCAGGCTTCAATATGATATGTTTGTAACCTGAAAGTTTCAAAAAGCACAAATAGAGCCTGCGGAGATGGCTCAATGAATAAAAGTGATTGTTGTACAAGCATCAGGACCCGAGTTCAAATCCCCAGCACCCATATAAAAAGCTGGGCACGGGTGTTTGTGCCTGTAATCCTAGCACTAGGAGTAGGGAAAAGAGACAGGAGTATTGCTGGGACTTGATAGCTGCCAGCCTAGCCAAAAGCAATGAACTTTAGGTTCATTGAGAGACCTTGTGTCAGTAGAATAAAGTGGAAATCTATTGAGGAAGATACCCAATAGAGGAAGATGCCTAATGTCCTCTTCTGGCCTCCACACATGCACTCACAGGAGTGTACACCTGAACATGTATGTATACACACACACATACACACATACACACACACACACAAGCGCAAATAGGAACTGTGAAAAGGAAAAGACACTAGAATCCCCCATTCTTATATGCTCCTCTTTTCAGCATTGCTTAGCCATGGACTGTGGCCAAAACCAAGGTTTCCTTTTGCCAGGTATCCCTCCTCCATGCTCATCTCCAGGAATATGGTGCACATCAGCTCACTGAGTTCTGAGAATTTCTGTAGAGAAAAATTTCAGCATATCCTGAGCAGAGATAGAAAGGAGGGAAGAAGGTGAAGACAGCTTGTCTCCCATTGACTCCTTTAAGGTGCTTTTCCATAGCAGGGACAAGGAAACACACACATCACCAGCTTTGCTCTTCGTGGGAAGAGGAAAGGAAACTGGGCAATACAGCCCTTGCCCTCAAGGAATCCACAGTCCCACCAAAGAAATGAAATGCCAAAGTTAGCCCAAGTATTCCTCCTCTTAAGGTCAAGGATGGGCTAACTATGAACCTGGGCTCAATTAATGCTTGATACCTGCTTTTATAGCATTTTACTGATACACAGCTGCAGTTATTCACTTACATATCATATAGGCACCTGTTGCTGCAATGGTAGAATTGAGCCTGGCCCAAGAAAACCTAAGATATTTTTGGTCTCCCTTTCACAGTAAAGATTTATAAACTGCTGCTTAATTAAGACTGATAGGATAAAAGATACTTGAAAAGACACTCAATGAGAGGCAGGATTGGAAGGATCTTGAAGGAGTTAGAAGAGAGGAAAACATAATCAAAATATATGAAAAATTTAGCTAAAAAATAAAAACAGACATTCAACTCCATTGTTTAAATCAACATCAGCTCACATGTATCAGGGCTACTAGTGTTTTTTTTTTTCTTAAAGTGGACAATAGTGATAATTCAGTATTTGTGTCACAAGCATGAAGGTGTGAGTTCAAGCCTAAGAATACACACCTTAAAAAATTAACCAAGTATGCTGACATACTGTTACCCTAGATTGAATGAGTTAGAGACAGGTGGATTCCTGTGATTCACTGGCCAGCTAGTGTAACCTGATTGGTGAGGTGCAGACCAATGAGAGACCCCTTCTGAAAAAAAAAAAAAACGAGGTGGACAGCAATAGAATAATCATACTATATATGTACATTTTTATGCAGGCCAGAGAACATTACATGTATACATCCCACATACCTGTGTACCTACACACACACACAGAGGTGCACACATGCAGAAATATAGGATGTTTGTGAGTTTGTGGAATCTTTATACACTGCTGAATTATGATATAATCCAGCAATACCAAAATCTTAAAGAGACATTTGCAGATCCAGGTTCACAGCAACATTAATTAAAATAGCCCTAAAGTGGAAATAGACCAAGTGTCCATCAATAGAAGAATGAATAAACAAAATATTGTATATATGCAATACAATGATAGGCAGCCTTTAAAAAGAAGAGAATTGAGACATGTTATGACACAGACAAACTGTGGGACACTATATTAAGTGAAATAGCTAATCTTGAAAGGACAAGTCACCTACGGTTCCACTTATATAGAGATACTAAATAGAACAGCAGTGATATTGAGTAGAACGTTGCCCCCATCGTGATGGTGAAGGAGATTTGGGCAGTGGCAGGGAAGAGATCAAATTCTAGCCTTGGCAACAAGTTTGCTGAATCTCAGAGTTTCTAGATATAGACGAGGAGCTGCCGATCTATATTACTTCAGCACGTTTTTTTGTTCTTGCAACTTGAAGCTGTAGGAGCATAAGAGGATGGTGGACCTTGAAAATTAAGAGATGAACCAAAGCCAGAGAAGACGGTGGTCAAGGACACGAGGGTGTGAATAAGAAGTTGGGGTTATAGACAACAGGTCCATCCATTCCCAAATACTCAGAAGAATTGCCATGCGCTCTCGCCTCTGATTTTCCCAGCAAGGTCTATTATTCTCCCCCCACTTTGTTCAAGGAATCTTGAAGCGTCAAAGAGGAAAAGCAGACTTTCTCATATGGACAACTTGTTAGGGTATAGCTGAACCTTGACCCCAGGATGGCAGTCCCCAACTCAGCCTTTTGCTAATAACTTGCTGTTCTCTAAAGTAAACAAAGATTGTCTTTGTATCACCAGTGATGTTTATAGATCTATATGTTTGGACACAGTGAGGTGTGTGCCCTTGCCCTAGTATGAGAGCCCTGAATGAATTTATTTCCTGTGGCTGCTCTTCCTCCCCTTCTGCTCCATCATGGAGCAGCCAGTGCAGTATGAATTTTAAAATGGCCACACTCTCGTCCTCTCTCTCTCTCTCTCTCCATGTATATATATATATATATATATATTCTTGAGTTTTTTGAGGACAAAACTGTGGCCATTTTAAAATTCATACTGCACTGGCTGCTCCATGATGGAGCAGAAGGGGAGGAAGAGCAGACACAGGTTGCCATGGCAATCCTGTCATTGACAGCCACTCTTGACCCCCACCCCCTACCTTCCCTGCACCTCTACACATTACTTTACCTGGAGAGGTGGGTCCTCCGGCCACCTGCAGCTATGAAATGCTGCATGCCTCCTTGGCTGTCAGACACAGAAAAAAAAAAAAAAAAAAAACTGAGTTCTTTTAAAACTCAGGCTGTCCTGGCTAAGCCATGATTGACAGGCTGCCCAGGCTGCTGAGAGGCACATTGCACTGGAAGAGGGGAGAAGAAGAGGGTAGGAGAAGCAGATACGAGATGCCATTTTGCCTTTTTGTTTTCAGCTTCTAGTGCTCATCTGTTTTGTTGGCTTATGGCCCCTTGTCTTCAAAGCATATTACTTCAATCTCTGTTTATACTATCTTATTCCTCACTCTTATGAAAATGGGTAAGATTATCCTTATGTCCTCTGAGGTAATCCAGGATTATCATCTCTTCATTTTAAGGCCCTTAATCACCTCTGGCTGGTGGGGTTGCAGGGCAGAAAAGTATCCTGGTCCTCTAATCTTTGTATAGCAAAACCAATCCAGCAAAACTCTACAAAGGTAGAGACAGAAACAACTCAAATGAGTGGGACCAGTTAATCTTGAGTCTAAAACTCTGAAACCTTGGAGAAGCACAGAGTGAAGATACCAAGCCACCTGCTGAGGCATGAAACATGCTAGAACTCAGTTTGGAAGCTAAGTTCCACCTGGAAGAGAGGTCAATTGACAGACAAGTCCTAACGGGTTCAAAGTAATTAAATTCTCCTTCTTGCCCCACAAGGATGCCTGTTAGGCTTCCACTAGGCCCAAGACCTTAAGAAAACTGTTAGATACCTTCAGCCCTGAACCAGAACCATTCAGATCATTCCCTGGACTGGTCTGTCACTGATGAGTGCAAACCCTACATAGAGGTCACCAAAAGGGTGGTGCTGAGAAACACAGGTGGATTCTCCTGAGAATCCAGTGGCCTAGGGTAAGCAAGTGCTTGTTCAGGACTGCTCCAGGCTCTGGAGCATCTGCTAGTTGGTCTGGGTCTCTGACTCCAGCAAGTATGGGACTCATAGACTTGGATTTTGTACTTTCTGTGGTGCTGTGATTAGCATGTCTGAAAAGGCAACTGGCAGGCTGAGCTAAAGGCTCTGTATTGGTATATACCAATGAAGGGGCTTCCAGGATGGAACTATGTAATTCTTTGAAGAAGAGTGCAAAAGCTGGGCCCTGCACCAATGACAGCAGTAAGACCAGAGGTGTCAAAAATCACTGTAGGCAGCTCAAATGAAGGAAGGAGCGACAAGGCAAGAAATATACAGTCAGATAGACACTGTAAAGCCTGATTTCATGACCCTGGTTCCGTGCCCAAGTCCTCATCCCTGTGAGGTGATCTTTTTAGCAAATAGTCTGTGTAGATAAAATCAAGTTAAGATTACAGGACCTGAATTCAAATATGATGGTGTTCTCAGAGAAGAGAGCAGAGCCATATAATATGACTGAAGATGGCCATTTGGAGAAAAAAAAAAACAGATGGGGCCATGTGGTTCCAAGCTGAAGAACACTTGGGGCTACTAAGGCTGGAGGACATAGTGAAGAACCGTCCTTAGAGGTTCACTGCCAACATTTCAATTTCAGACTTCTGACCTTCAGAACTGAGAGAGAAGCCACTCCATCATTTCAAGCACCCTGGTTTGTGGTTCTTTGTTCCAGCAGCCCTGGCACACTAACCTTACCCACGTGTCTGCAGAGGTCTAAGTGTTGCATGTCTTCTAAGTCAGTGATCCTCTCACTGCCACCCCAACAGTGAATAAACAGCACTCCTCCCCTTCAAAGCACCTTGGGAATACTAATTAACTCTCATTTAATTGGGTGAAATAATGTGAAGCTCTAGTGACATCATCTCCATCCTGTGCCCAGATCTAGCCACAAGCATAGTCTGGCGACTGTTGGGCTCTGAGTCTTGTCTTGTGGTAACATGTTGAGCCTTTCCCAGCTGTCCCACAGAACATGACTGGGGAGGGCCCTCCACTCATCTCAGTTCCACAGACTTAAAGATGGCCAGTTATATGCATACTTAGTCAGCACAAGCACACAAATTGTTTCTGTGACTGAGGATCACAGGGACTACACTTGCCACATATCATCTGCACTTTGCCACACATCATCAAGATATTACCTACAAAAATGCATATCCTCTCACTGTGAGCCCATGCCCTGTGGCCCTGTGGCCTTGAGGACCTGTGTGCCTTTTGTCTAATAGAACCAAAAGGAGAAGAATTCCTCTGGTATTTGTGTTCAGGATCCCAGTGGGTGAGAATTACTTGAACTGGGTAAGTAGCTGCTTATAAGGCCTGGAGGCAAAAGTCTGCTGGAAGCCAGAAGTAGTCTAGGCCAAAATTAGTTAAAGAAGACTCAGAGGAGACTCAGATCAAAGCCCATGGGCCCTGATGAAGAGTGTGGGCTGTCCCCACCATGTCAGAATCATTGGTGGTCAGGAAACTGAGGTCAGAGTACTGCCTTTAACTCTGCCACTAGTTAACCTGATGACAGCAGCCACCCATCCCTAGGCTCTCCAGACTTGAAGCCATAACCCCTTTATCCAACATGCATCAGCCTAGATCACTTTGTACCAGGCAGATCTGCTCTTGGCCCCATCTACTGAAAACTTCACTTGTGTGTCCCAACAGAGCAACCTGAACATCATTGGTGACACAAAGACTGTCTTTGCTCACAAGCAAAGAAATGAAGGCCATCGTTACTGAATTCTCTTGCAATCCCTAATATTACAAAAGGAAAGAAAACTTTTAACAACTCAAACCTCAAAACCATGTACTCTCCAGTTTTCATTCTATATTAAAGTATATATTTAATTTAGAACTCAGAAGATTAGGCAGGCAACTACCTCAATCAGATTCTGGTCTTCTTGGTGACTGCTCACAAGCTTGACCATGTAAAAGCATACAGACATGGAAGTGCTTTGCTTTTTATTGTACTTTCAGGAATTTCTGACCATGAATGTTTGGCTCCATTAGTTTGGTCCTATGGTGAAGCAGCCATCATGATGGGAGTTTGTGACAACACAAAACCATTCACCTTATCACTAGAATACAAAAGAAAGGGAAAGAGGCCAGTAGACTCCATAGTCCTTTTCCTAGGCCTTCCCCACAATAACAAAGACCTCCCATCTTCTAAACTTTAGAGTTAATTCATGATGGACTTGGAACACTACTTCACTAGAATACTAGAATATTCTAGAATATTGAGTTTAGAAAACACGTCTTCTAAAACTCAAACTCTCATCACCTCCTAGCAGTACCACCACAGGGAGTAAGCCTTTAACACATGGTTCTTTTAGAAATAATATCAAAACCAACCATGCCCAAGAGGACATGAAAGCCCATCAACATTTCCTCTGTACTCCATCCTGTGTAGCTTTTTCTTTGAGTAGTTACTGAGTTACATTTTAAATAATGAACAATAATAGCAGGTAAAGTGATTTCCAGGGTTCTGCAACCTATTCAAGTAAACTATTGAACTTGAGGAAGAGCTGATAGGAACTCTGAATTTATAGCCAGCCATCTGGAAGGGCAGATGGCAACTTAGGACTTGAACTGCCTCTGAAGTGGAGGCAACCCTGTGGGAAGTGGACTAACTCTAGGTAACTTTGTGTCAGAAGTAGATCTTATTGCAGAACATGCTATTGGTATCTGGATATTCAGAAAAAGAACTGTTGGCCAGAGGCAAATACCTACACTTTTGGGCTAGGTGGGTAAGTATGGGTCAAAATCATTGAGATCCTAGTTAATCAATAAAGCATTAATCTGGGTGCTACTGTGAAATATTCTAGTATTCTAGTGAAGTAGTGATCCAAGTCCATCATGAATTAACTCTAAAGTAGGGAGATGATCCTAGACCCTCAGCCTCAGCCAATCAGCTAGGTTGTGGTGATTTGCAGCATTAGTCCATATCTAAAAGACCCAGTTTGCTATTCTTTATGGCCATGCTCTGAAATGTAGACCTCCTCAGGCAGCCACCATCATCATCACATGAGTCACTTCCTTTCAATATTAGGATGGATATGCTGCTGATTTTTTTTTCTGTTGGAATGGATAGCTAATTCATTCTCTCAACAAAATCTTCACACTTAGAGAAATGGGTAGTGAATTCTTTTAACCATTCACCAAAATCTAGAAAAAGAAGGAATATTCCCTAAAAGGAACAGAAAATAAGAAAATGACAATCCAAACATAAACATAGATGCCAAAAATAAAACTCCACCACATCAACAGTCATAGGTAATGAAGGTAAATGGAACATAGTCTTGTATCAAAAACAAGTTGGTGTAGATACAGGGGTACAATTGCTTAGGTAGCTCTCATTAATATATGGCAGGATAGAATTCAGTTCAAAAATAGGCAAGTCAACTATCAAACTTTTAGAAGCACACTTGACAACAATGGCCACGTGCTTTGATTATGCCATAGCCTTATTTTACCTCTTGACATCTTTCATGCCTTAGGACCCAAAGCTAAGACACCAGGTTGAAGAGGATCCCTGGATCGGCTGAAGTCCTGCATCACTCTTCTCTGCTGCCCAAATCTATGGAGAAGCCTGATTTGTATGTAGCATTGGTTGCTACAAAAGTGAATTGTGTCCTTAGGGCAAGTTATTTAATCTAGCACAATTGCTTTTCTGAAGGGCTCCAGGAGCTTTGGATTGCTATTTGGGCTCAACCACTTCAAAGCTGTGTGGCTATATGCCCTCACTACTTTAAGCCTCAGTACCCTCCTGTGGACCATACCCCAATGACAGCAGCTAATAGGGAACATAGGAGTATAGTCTGGATCAGGTCTGTCTTCCTAGACTCTCAGTAAGGGCCACAGCAACAGGCAACTAATGTCACAACCCCCTGAAAGAAAGCCAGCTGGTCATGGACTAGTCCTCCTGGGGACTGGTAAAACCTTCACTCCCATTGCAAGCAGAAGAACATTTACATTGAAGCTTCCAAGTATAAGTTACCTCTTGATCTTTCTAGAAATACCCTAGTAAAAAGCCAATCATGTGACTTCTGTCATGTGTGGCATTTTACACACATTTTTACTTAAGCATAAACTCCTTGAGTTCATTTTTGAGACAGGCTCTTGGCATGTAGCTCGTGGTGGCCTCAAACTCAGTATATACCCCAGAGTTGTCCTAGACTCACAGCAATCTTTTCCCAGACTCCCACATGCTAGGACTACAGAAAAAAATCCACCATCCCCAGCCAATAATTTAATTTTCAACAAAGGGAAAAATCCTTCTTATGGAGGTAGCAGAAAGAAGGGGTCCAAAATAGCAAGGGTGGATTTCTCAGGACACCTAGCAGAGGCATTTGGCACCATTCTTAAAGATTAGCTTTGCTGTTGAGATCAGGGGCACCACTGCTGGTCAATGTATTCCTGTGCTCCCTCCTAGCTGTTGCCATTGGGGCAGGGGCATCCTGAACAGCTGGAAAAGGATCATACCTTCCCTTTGGGATATGCTCCACAGGAAGGTACTGAGGCTTAGAGTAGTGAGGGCATATAGCCATATAGCTTTGAAGTGGTTCACAAATTTTGGCACCCTGTGTAAAATGTAAATAATTATCAGTACATCACAAAGTGGTATGAGGCTGGAATGAAATTATTTCTGACATAAAAGTACTAAATAAACATCAACCAACTATGCACAAGAGAATCACTTGCCTTGATCCAGCTTCATCGAGGTGGCTTTGTCTCTCCAGTAATGTCATGTCAGGCAGGGATCAGAAGTCTCTGGTCTCTTTTGGTTACAGAGATTTGAATCAGACTGAAATGTCAATTGAAGGCTTGTGGTCACTGTTTCCCCAGGCAGGGCAGCCTCCTGGAAGAGGAGGTCTATCCATGCCATGCAGGTAAATCTCAACCAAGGTGACTTCTGAGACCTTTTATCAAATTCCTTCCTTATGGAAATTCTCTCATGAAACTGTGGTTCCTCTCTGGCCTTCTCTGGTCATTTGACATATTCACTCTTTCTTATGTTATGTCCACCAGGAGCTTCAAGGGGCCAAAGCAAGCTCCTCCCTACATAATTAGGTCTCTCTGAGTTCCAGTCATGTCATTGCATGTCAACTTCATTCTCTCTGGTTTGTCACATAAGCCACTCAACCCTACTATTGATACCCACCCCTCAGCCATTTAGTCCTGAAGACCAGACAGTTTCCCTAAATTGTCTCTCATGGCATTTCTGATTTCTAAGTAATAGATGATTGGTGGAAGCAGCCAATGCAAACAGGTTCTGAACTCCAGGCCTCCCTGGTCAAAGCTGGGAAGTAGAGTTGGGAATGAGGATATCAAAGTGTGTGCCTGCTACATAGGGACATTCTGCTGCTCTAAAAAACCTACATCAAAGTGGCCACAGGGTGAGCTAATAGAAGATGTACAAATGCGACTCCACATTTATTGCCCTTTACGTAGCAGCCAGACTTTACAGGGAGGGAAGGACTGGGACTGTAAATGTGCACTATTTCTAGTAGATGTGGTGCTGAGTCTCTGGGGTATGACTTCTCCTTCCAGCAATGACACAATAGTTCCTGTCTTAAGGCACTACTCAGAAGCAAAAACTGCCATTGACTCTGGGTCTCACATGCTCCCTGGAAAGAGTACTTTGGCATGGCTTGAGTTGGCTCTTTTTAAAGTACTTGGGGGCATCAGAGTCACTGTTCAAGCTGGATCTGAAGTTTCTGAGACTGGTAAAACTAGCCTGAATGCTAAGAACAGCTTTCTTTTTTGTTTTTATTAGTTAATTTTATTATGAAAGTAGTGTACTGTCATAAAAAAAAATCAAAGAACACAGAAGGGAATAAAGAAATTTAAATGCCCTCTTACTCTGCCTACACAAACCCACTTCCAGAGGCAGCCACTATAATCATTTTTTGTATGAAACCTTCTAGTTACTTTGTAAATGGAAATATAAGATAAACTGATTTTTAGAAAATGCTTTTTTAAAAAGATAGCATCATTTTTAGTAACTATGCGCATGTGTGTGCACAAACACACACATGCACAGGATGTACTGAGATCATATTCATCCCATCTCCTACTCCCCCACTCCTGCTGATCCCCTCTTCCCAGCTCAACCCTCTTACCTTTATATCTTTTGAAATCACTAAGTTTAAGAGATCACTTGCATGAGCATTGCTAACAGGTTTTTTTTTATTAAAAAGTGAGCAACTTACCAGTGGGTAGACAACAGACGAAGCGGACACACCTCCCCCAGAACCATTAACTGACAACAGCTCCTCAGGGAGAGGTAGGGCCTCTCTGATCCACGTTGGAATATCAGAGGGCCTAATTTTGTATACATCTTGAACAGTCAGGAATACATGTTTTGTCCTGGTCCTCATCCTCATCTTCGTCCTCCTCCTCTGCCTCTGTCTCTTGTTCTTACTTTTGGTGTGTACATATGTGCTATGTGTGTGCAGGGTATGTGTATGGGGTGTGTATGTGGTATTCATATGGGATATGTGGGGCCATAGAAAAGGGGGTAGAAAGAATATAAGGGCCTCAGAATGAAGAAGAGAGCTGTGAAGTACTGTCTTCTGACTATGACATGGCCATTGCAGTCATGCACACAGAGCAGTGGCTGGGGAGAATATATTGAAGATGATTGAATGGTTGTGGGATAGATAGAAATAATAGTCCTGCTAGTAACTAGCTTTCTCCAGAAGGTTCCATGCAGGCTGCAGGGGAAGAAAGTTCATCAATGATTTTATTTTACCCAGCTTAACATTTATTCATCAGTACACTCTGCATACACATGAGTGATCAGGTTCATATGTGTGTGTATGTGGAGGCCAGAGAAGCACCTAGGGTGTCTTCTATTGCTCTCTCTGCCTTTCCCCTTTTGATAGGGTCTCTCACTGAACCAGAAAAGAAATTCTTCCCATCACATAACAGTCAAAATACCAAATACACTAACAAAGAAAGAATTTTAAAAGCAATAAAAATAGTCAAGTAACATATAAAGGCAGGCCTATCAGAATTACACCAGACTTCTCGCCAGAGACTATAAAAGCTAGGAGATCCTGGGCAGATGTCACACAGACACTAAGAGAACACAAATGCCAGACCAGGCTGTTATATCCAGGAAAACTCTCAATTACCTTAGATGGAGAAAAGAAGATATTCCATGACAAAACCAAATTTACACAATATCTTTCTACAAATCCAGACCTACAAAGAATAATAGTACAAAGGATAATAGATGAAAAACTCAAACAAAAGGATGGAAACTACACCCTTGAAAAAGCAAGAAAGTAACACGCCCAGGATCAGAAGTGAGGAAGACACAACATCTGTCCCAACACTGGGAGTAACTGGGACCAGCAGGACCCAGGCACTCAAGAACTCCGCCAGCCCAGTGGCTGGGGTTGCTTCTTGTCTTTCTGGGCTGGTACTCTTGAGGGGACTTTGGGCCCAAATATTGCAGCCAGTCCCACAACACCCAGAGGAAGCTCCACTTCCAGGCACTCTAATACACCCAGGATCAGAGGATCAGAGGTGAGGAGGACACAACATCTGTCCCAACACAGGGAGTAAATGGGACCAGCAGAACCCAGGCACACAGGAACTCCACCAGCCCAGTGGCGCGGGTTGCTTCTGGTCTGTCTGGGCCAGTGCCCTGAGCAGACCTTGGACACAAATTTTGCAGCCAGTCCCACAATACCCAGAGGAAGCTCTACTTCTGGGCACTCTTAACTGGTCCAGGATCCCAGGATCCCAGAATCACAGGATCACAGAGACAGCTTAACTCTGAGGAGTTCTGACACAGCCAGGATCACAGAAAGGACTGACTCCAGTCAGATTTAGCAAGGGCAGATGGCCAGATGGCCGGAGACAAGCATAAGAACATAAACAACAGAAACCAAGGTTCCTTGGCATCATCAGAACCCAATACTCCCACCATTGCAAGTCCTGGACACACTATCACACCAGAAAAGCAAGATTCAGATCTAAAATCACTTCTCATGATGATGATAGAGGACTTTAAGAAGGACATAAATAGCACCCTTAAAAAAAATACAGGAGAACACAGGTAAACAGCTAGAAGCCCTTCAAGAGGAAACACAAAAATCCCTTAGAGAACTACAGGAAAACACAATCAAACAGGTGAAGGGAAAAGCAAGAAATTAATCTTCTTTCAACAAACCTAAAATAAGATAGCCACACAAACATAATTCCACCTCTAACAACAAAAA
>JADRCD010031499.1:0-22797 GCA_019843815.1 Montemys delectorum
TTTCAACAAATCCACACAAACCTAATTCCACCTCTTACAACAAAAACAACAGCAAGTGATAATTACTTTTTCTTAATATATTAATGAAAATTAATATTACCAACATATCCTAATCGATTAAAATCCAATAATATGAGGAATTAAAAATTTGTTGATTGTCATTCAATGGTCTCTCTAATTTGGTAATTGGAGAAATAGGTCCAACATTGTACAATCTATATACACTTTCAGCTTGTTTGTTTGTCTGCTTGTTTTTAAGGTCTTTATTAATCCTCTGTCAGATGTGCAGCTTGCAAAGATTCTCTCCCATTCTGTGGGCTTCCTCTTCACACTTGAGTGATTGTTTCTTTAGCTGTGCAGAAGCTTTTTAGTTTTATGCAGTACCACTTATCAAGTTTTGGCCTTAATGCTTGGGCAAATGGAATCCAATTGAGAAAATTCTTTCCCACACCTATGCCATGTAGGCACTGCCCATGTTTTATTCTAGCATTTTCAGTGTTTCAGGTTTCACATTTCGATCATTGATCCATTTGCAGTTAGTTTTTGTGTAAGGTGATAGATACATGTGGTCATACAGTTTTCCCAACATCTTCTGTTGATAATGGTGTTTTTTTCCCCAGTGTATATTTTTGGCATCTTTGTCAAATTTTAAGTGGATGTAGTTATGGGTACTTTTTTACACTTCAAACAATAAACACTTTCTTCTCTTTCTCTCTCTCCACCCCCCCTATTTTCAGTGTTTCAGTGTGTGTGTGCGTGTGTGTGTATATGTGTGTGTTTGATGTATATGTGTGTGTAATATAATATTCCAGAACATTATTCATTTAACTAATATACAGAGCACATTCACTAGTTCTGTACCTCAACCCACAAATGACCTCAGAGTGCTAACTAATCTGGTTGCCTCATATTCATGTTTGTAATGCCCATCTTTCCACAATTGGAATTCTGTCCCAGCATTACAATACAGAGCCTCCATAATGCTGGCCTGTGGGGATATGGATAATGGTGCCATCTGACACTTATCATAATTTCATTCAAACTCATATTGCTTTTACATTGTATTTCTCTTTGCCATTCTGACTCCTGCCAGCTACATGCTCAAATTTTACCTAAATGGGAGCATTTTGACTTCGGGATAGAACATTTCTCAGTGCCATTTGCTTAATAGTATACATTACTGCAAAGGGAAGGTTCTGACCCCAGGCCAAGTTCCTGACATCCAGGGCAGAAGAAGTTCCAAGGGCAAGACAGTAGCTCCTGCCAAAATGTAAAAACCCATGCTGAGCAGTAGATCTGAGGGCAAAAGAGAGTTTCAGTGGAACTTGTCACTCCAAGGCATGGCTGAGCCTTAAGCCCCTACTTACAATGAAGAAAGGAAACAAAACCAAGTGTAACATTAGTTTTCAGAGAAATGAGTTTAACAAGTATCCTCCTCCTAACATGTCCTCTGAATCTGCAATGTTAAGTGAGTTGTAAGTGCTAAGGACACGGCATGAAATATGCTTTGGAAGAAGAAAGTGATACATGCAGGAAAACAAAATTGTGGGGACAAATACATTGTTTTAATTCATTAGAATACATGTTTTAAATAGGCTCTGGAAATGGAGATGTTTATAAACTGAGATAGACAATAAGCCAATTCTAAGAGATTAAACTGAAGGTTGAGAAGTAATAATGACATGATCTGAAGTAAAGACAGAAGAGCATTAAACTGTGTATTTCAGAAAGGACTTGGTTTCCCTGATACAATTATTTAATAATTGTTAAATAATTATTATAATAATATTATTGTTATTATAATAATTATTATACAATTTATATTTATGTATATTATCAGTTCCTGGGTAAAAAGACAAAAAAAAGCACTAGGAAAAAAATGAATGTAATTAATGTGGACAATGGAGAAGGAATAAAAGAAGTGAAGAGAGAATATAAAACTAGAATCTACTTGGGCACAGGAGAAGTTATGGCTGGACGCATAATGGTCTCCAATCCTTTTAGTGACTGCCCATATTCTAGTCAAAAATCAATGCATACCGTTTTTCCCTCAGATTCTCACTGCATGATTTCGTATGGGTTTCACTGATATATTACCATGATTAGGTTTATCTTTTACCATCAAAATCTCCAAACTTTCACTATCTGGTGACAACACAGTCCTTCTATCTACATTTCTTCTCCACTGCTATGATGGATCATTATGACCAATGTAATTTATAAAAACAAACTGTTTATTTGAGTCTTACAGTTACAAGGAGTTATGGTCTGTCTTAGTGTTTCCATTGCTATGAAGAGACACCATGACCAAGGCAACTCTTCTACCCTCTCTGTTTTTTTTTAATTAGGTATTTTCTCTATTTACATGTCATATGATATCTACTTTCCCAATTTCCCCTCCAAAATATAAAATAAAATAAAATAAAATAAAATAAAATAAAATAAAAATTAAAACAAACAAACAAAAAAAAAAACCCTAAAACCCTGTTCCCTTTCCCCTCCCCCTGCTTACCAACCCACCATCTCCCGCTTCCTGGCCCTGGCACTCCCCTACACTGGGACACAGAACCTTCACAGGATCAAGGGCCTCTCATCCCATTGATGACCTATTTGGCCATCCTCTGTTACATATGCTTCTGGAGCCATTAGCCCCACCATGTGTACTCTTTGGTTGGTGGTTTAGTCCCTGGGAGCTCTAGGGGTTCTAGTTAGTTCATATAGTTGTTCGTCCTAAGAGGCTGCCTCTTATAAAGGACAACATTTAATTGGGGCTGGCTTACTGGTTCTGAGTGTCAATCCATTATTATCATGCCAGTGCCCAGGCAGGCATGGCACTGAAGGAACTGAGAGTTCTACATCTTGTTCTGAAGGCAAGCAGGGAAAGACTTGCTCCCATGTGGCTAGGAGAAGGGTTTCAAAGCCTACTCCTATAATTACACACTTCCTCCAACAAGGCCACACTCACTAATAGTGTCATTCCCTGTAACAAGCATATTCAAACCAACACAGGGTCCATGAACATAATGTCATGGAGCATGTCAGGAGGTAGGCAGGCATGTGCTAGAGTAGTACCTGAGAGTTTACATGACAACAACCAAAGCAGAAAGAGGTGGAGCTACTTGAGAAAGAAACAAGCTTTTGAAGCCCAACCTCAGTGACACATCTTCTTCAATAATGCTACATCTCCTAATGATTCTCAAATCATTCTATCAACTGTGCCCAAGTATTCAAGCATGCGACCCTATGGGAGTCATTATAGTTCTAGTCAACATACATTCACAGAGAAATTTATAGGTGTATAGAATCAACATTTTCTTATGGAATCTGGATCATAGTACTTCCTTAGACTGGGTAGGTAAGCTTAGAATTCTTTTAATTAATTAAAAAATTCATTTTGTATACTTATATATGGATACACAAAATAATTATTTTCAAAAGGGTATCATTGTTAATAAAAATTTGAAAACTAAGATGGGCAATGGTAGCACACAACTTTTATCCCAGCACATGGGAGACAGAGGCAGGCAGATTTCTGAGTGCAAAGCCAGCCTGGTCTACAAAGTGAGTTCCAGGACAGCCAGGGCTACAAAGAGAAACCCTGTCTCCAAAAACCAAATATATAAACACAGAATGAGTCACTCCTCCTGAAAACGATCCTTTATAGATGAGACACTTGACTATCTGGCCATCTTTTTGATGAAATATCACTTGAAAAATGCCAATTTCTTTTTCTCATAAAGGTATTCCAGGGATTTTTCTACCTTATGCTATGAGCATTAATATAAGGATCATATTAGCTCTAGACACAGGGATACAAATGTAAGTCTAAGTCCTAGACAAAAGCAGACAAAATTGTTCATACCATTTTAAAGAAGGATTGGTCAAAGGCCTTGTAATGGAATGCATGTCAGAATTCTACACACCATAAGACCAAAGTCACTATAATTATTATGATGATTATTAAGTTCTATATTCCAAATTGTAAAGTTTTATTATGCATGACTTTAAACATGTTTATGTGTTTAATAGAGATTTTATATATTCAATTTATTGTTTGCATCTTCATTTTCCATATGATCATTTATATATATATAATTATTATATATATAAATATATTATATTATATATATATTTGATTATATTATATCAATACATTATATATATTTGATTTTTCAAAGTTCTTTAAGTTTCAGGCCTTTAAATAGATAGGTAGAGATTCCCTGGGAACCCACAGGCCACTCCATCCAGGGTAGTAGATCAGTGCCTTGTTCAACCATCATCAAAGAAGTTTCTTCCTGCAGCAGATGGGAAAATATACAAAGACCCACATTTAGACATTACACAGAGAATGAGAGAGCTTGAAACACTCAGCCTTAAAAGCATCACTCCATCAAATCCTGTAGAGGAATTCTTATCCAGCAACATGGTTGTTCTGGCAAGGAACCACATCCAATGATCTAGGTCTATGTGAACTAGCTGAAATGCTAACATACCACACACCTTTAATCCCTCTGACTACAATACAGACTTACCTTTAGCACATACCTTTAATCCCAAACAATGATCTCTAATCAAGGGTGAGACATGACAAATCACAGAAAAATTTGACAGAATGAGTCAGAGATAGGTTAAACTCAGCTCTTATGAGAGCAAACAGGAAAGGGAAGCCATTTAAGAATGGAGCAGAGAGATTCAGTGAATTGGGAGTCAGTTCAGTGAGTGTAGTACAATCTACTTGAGTTTATTTTTGAGTTCTTGAAGTTCATTGCAGATCAGCGGAGTCAGTTGAAGCCAAAGAATAAGAAGTCAGAAAATTAGAACAAATTTGCCTTAGTTAGTTTGAGGCCAAGCAAAGCAATTCAGTGAGAACCCAAGAGAAGTCAGATTGGATTAGTCAGCTTCGAGAGGAGTTTGAGCCAGAGCAGCAGGGTTGAACCAGCCAGCCAGAGTTCAGAAAGAGCTAGAAAGGGTGAGCATATCTGTCAGTAAGCCTCTGAGGTTACAATTACATCGGGAAATAAAAGCTACTATTACAGAAATCCCTCTCCTTAGAGATCAAGGGATCCTGCTGATAAAGATAATGAGGTAAGAACCAGAGGATGGAGGACACCAGGGAAAATGAATCCTCTTAAAAACCAGGATTGACACACACACATGAAAGCACAGGGACTGAAGTAGAATGTTTAGAATCTGAAGGGATTCTTCGGGTATATATTACAGCTTCCAGGTTAGTGTTTTTATAAGGTTCCTGATTATGTGAATGAGTGGGTGCCTACATCTATACCTGTTTCTTGTGTCTTTTGTTTTGTTCATTTCCTTCCATTTGTTCTGTCCTATTTTAGTTTTATCTTATTTTTTATTTTATTTTATTTTATTATTTTCCCTTAGAAGCCTGATTGTTTTCTAATGAGATCCAGATGGAAGATCCAGATGGAAGTGAAGATGAGAAGGCACTGGAAAAAAGAGAGAGAGAGACAGAGACAAAGAAAGACAGACAAAAAGAAAACTGTAATCAGAAAATAGTACGTGAAAAAAAAAGTATTTTCAATAAAAGGGAAAAAAGAAAGTAGAAAATAGGTAGAGATAGATAGATAGAGAGACACATTACTTAGTTTTTCTATAAAATATTGGTTTCATCATTTCTTGTCATCCAGTAGTTCATACTTTTCTTACAATTTTTATTTTATGTAGAGTATCTCTTTGTTTTAATTAATATATAGTGTATTAAGGTTCATTATGGTCACCCTACTTTTTGACAGCATATCTTCCTTCTTAGATCTTGGATAAATATGCACATTAACTTTCATTCTTAAGCCATGCAAAGGTACAGCATGTTTCTCTGACCACCTTGAATGTTAAGTCTCAGCCTCTTGTTGTAAATGATCACTTTATTACAAGTGCTTAGATGCCCCAACAACATTGGGGAGATTAAAATTGTTTTCATTGACTTTAACACTTTATTTTCTTACCAAATTATCTTATAATAATGTCATAATGAAATACTAGGTTGAAATTATATTGACAGACATCTCTGGATTATGTACTAATTTCTCAAGAGTGTATAATATCTTCTCAAAAATCTAAGTTCATTGTATTTACAGCCATCCATCCATAGTTTGACCCATGAAAATTCTCATTATTAACGTCATGTTTTCCAACCCTTAAACTTGCACATTTCTTTTTCTTTATTGGTATTATTCCCTTTGGTCAAAATGCTGTTCTCTGCATAGTATACTTATCAAAACACTACTTTTACTTTCAAGACCCAAATCAAATACTACCTTTTCAGAATACTTACTTCACCATCTCAATGAAACTTAACATTTCCTTACTTTTTGACACCATGGTACTATTTTGTTACTTTTGTTTGTGTTTACAGATTGGCTGAATATATATATTTCCTTCTGGTCATTTATTCTATGGTTCCTGTTCCCCAATAAATGGTAAGGACCAGAAGGCAGAGACTAGCTCAGATTCATTTCAGTAAACTAACTCTGGCCCCACAAAATACTGCTTTTTAATTTGCATCACTCTCTATAAGCATGCTCAATTTAGCATATGATTGAAGATAGCCTTCAAATGCTATTTTTAAAGTTGATTGTCTATCTTAAAAATCATAATTGCCACTTGAGCTTTAAGTACTGGAAAAGTCCTTCCATCATCCTAGGACTCAATTGTAATGAACACACCATTGACAGAAGCATAAAAATCATTTCTGCAAGAAAGATTGGAACAGGACTAGATCTAACACTGATAATTTTTTGTTTGCAATTTTGGGGGAGAAATGTATCAAAGATGGATAACACATATGAAGAAATTGCTTTTTCCCCATTCTCGGGCTCTTTAAAAATAGGATATTAACTTAATAAATTTTACTTCAGCACTTGTTAATACTGTACACAAAAACTTCTGGTTCAAGAGTAGAAAAAGTCCCACAGATTGAGTCTGTTTGATGAAATTCACTTAAAATATAACATATATTTTGTAGTTAGGTGATTTATCTATGCATTTATTAATACTCTACAACTTTGCCCATAGTGGTACTTGAATAAAGACATATTCTATAAAGAGATACTAAATATAAATTGGAAATTGGGACCAGAACAAATACAAAGTAAAAAGTTATTTGTTTACTCATTGAATCTCTCAGTTCTCCCATTAGACGATAGTCAACACAAAGGCAGAGTTTATATCTTGGTTTACTTGCTATTATATATACAGTACCTAGAATATACTCTATAGTCAATGAAATGTGTCCATTTAATAATTTTGAAGCTACCATTAAATATAGATCCCTAAACAAAATCAGTTGGATATAATTGAGCTTCAAATGTGAAAATGAACATCCTGGCAGCCAAAGGAAGAAAAAAGGTGGGTATATTCTTTAAAAAAAAAACATTAATCTAGAATTCATTTTATGTAAATTGTTCACATTATGAGTGACATGTTTCCACATGATATTCTTAATTGTACTGCAAACAAAATCCAGCAAATGCTGTTTCTTATCCTGGAATTTTTAGAGAAGCAGAAACCACTGTACTAAAGTACATTCTGAGGTATTTTAAAATACCAGTCCTTTAAAAGACTGGGAAAATATAGATGTCTTGATACATATGCTTCCTGGGTATCTGATGTCATTCAAAAATAGCTTTAATCTCCTTTAACCCTCTATAGTAATTGCAATATGCTTACTGACAAGTAATTATTCACTTTATATGTCAAAGTGCATTTATTGAGTACCATTCTTGCTTCTTTAGATTTGTGTGTCTTTACTCTATTGTTCACTATTGTCTGGGAATTTTTCTAATCTATCTCTTTGTCAAAATGTAACCTTGCTTTGAAGAGTAAACAGAAATGCTACTTACTTTTTCAAATACTACTTTATCTTCTCAGTAAACTACGATTCTTTACAACTCTTCTTTTCTGTTTAATGTATTTTGCTTTGTAGTCAAATCATGTAGAACTTTTAACTATAGGGCATGAATTCCTGTATTTCTTATCTATAACTTATCCAAAGGGCCTGCCTCATTGATTTTGTTTTTGTTATCGTTGTTATTTTACTAGTTAAGCATTTAATAAATATTCAGGTTAATAATAATGTATTAGTCATTGTGAATTTGGGTTACTCTCACTCAATGAATCTCATTTGCTTGGTTTTCTTGCAATTATAATGAATCCATAAGTTTTTTAAAGTTAACTTTAAAGTAATAACAGGATGAACATAAATTGGGAAGAATATTTTTAAAAGGTAATGATGGTACATAGAAAAAATTAAAGGGTATATCAAATTCCAGAATATAATTACTGCATTAGTCAGTTACTCTTACCCACTTTCATGCTCATCAATTATAGTACTAATTCATGACCCACAATCAGTCATTGATTTTGTTGAACATAATGAGCTCTAAATGGATTTTTTTAAAAAATGGCTCTGAAGTTTCTGAAAGTATTATTATTATCATTTTAGTTGCAGGAACTTTTATTGTATGCCATCAGAAACCATGTTAACACCTTGACAATGAACAAAAAAAATATCCAGAAGCCTCTGGATAGCATATGCTCACTTTTGATGTTGATATATAGCCAGAGTTAGATATCAAGATCTGACCACTACATCTGACCTTCATCTTCACAGCACTGCCTGTAATTTTCTTCCATTAAGGTTTATTTTGAAACAAGCTATGTACTAATAACAGTTGACTCTTGTTTTCTCTTTTGGCAATTTTAGGATATATAAGATAGTCTAAGAGCATACACAAGGCCAGTCAGAAGATGCTGCTCACTATGGAAGCTGTGCTGAAATGAAAGAAAAATAATGATTGCAAGGACTAAGAAACCCAACTGCTTTAAAAAATACTAAGAGCTTTATTGAGATATATCTCACACACCATGAAATCTATTCTTTAAAAGCATACATCTCAGTGGGTTTTACTATATTCAGAATTGTGGAACTATTACTTCAGTTGAATCTAAGAATGTTCCCAAATGTATTTGATGAATGTTTTTAATCAAAAATGGGACTGAGAGGAGAGTATTTGATGTAAGCCAAGCCCCATTGTAGAAGGTATAATTTAAAGTGTGAAAGATCATGAATAGTAACATAGATGAAAATATCAACTTTGGCACTAGTCTTAAATTATGTCCCTTTTATTTTGTATTAAAGCAATATAACATCTTTTTATGTCTGAAAATATAATTATATAATGGTGATGTATTCAGCTATAGCAACTTGACTAATTTAGAACACAAAAAGGTAAATTTAATGTGGATTCTAAATATAGAAACTCTGAACTGTATTTTTGCTAAGTTTCACCCATATAGTTTTACATCAATCAGGAAAACAAAGATGTATTAGTGAGATCATTTTCCTTTCTTTCTGGCCATAATTCAAAATGACCACATATTTTTGCTGCTAAGGACCTTAATTTATTTCTGTGTTAAGGATTCTAGTTTTTATCTCTAGCTTAAAGATCCAGAGTTCCTATGGTTGCTAGGGAACTAACAAATACAGTTCTCCAAGCTCTTATATCATAAAGGTATAATTACGTACTTGTTTACAGAAAAACAGACATCCAAAGAATATTTCCCTAAGATGAAATTAGCTAATATATCTTCTCTATGTGGAAAATAAATAACATTAAATAGGAAAATGATAGTCAGTGTGATAGTAAGGAACCCATCTGAACTTCCTATTGTTCTCTCTCACTAGCATCTTTAAATTTACAACTTTTGATGGAACAACCTGATTTGGCCCCTGATGTAAAATATAGTCTTTTGTTTCTGCCTTCAGTAATATTTTATCTAGCTCCCCTCCAAAATTAGAAACAAGAAGCTCATTACAGTGGGTTATGAAATTTAGTCTTGATAGATTCTAAAATTTGTTATTAATATTTCATTATTGTGATTGCTGATGGTCTTAGGTTCAGGGGGAAGCTTTTCTGGGATAATCAATCTTCTGTCTTTATGAGAAACATTATTCATAAACTTATGTAAAAGGTCTGCTCTTTCATTATAGTATAACCAGCTAACAATCTATCTGTGTGTGCCCATCTGACCTTGCAATTACTGGCTTATCTCTATGATGCATTGCAACAGAATTATTAATTCTACTTCCTTAAGACTTTTATTCTTTTGCTCTGTAGGTCAGCCAGAGAGAATGATAGCAAAACCATTAATAACAATTATCAGCAACTCAGGAGGCATATGGAAAACAGTTTTTTTTCAGAAGATGAGCGTCTGCTTCTGAAGAGACAGAAATGGAGATGCTTCCAATTCCAGAGAAACCCTATTTTCTAATTCAGAAACATCAACTCATCGGTAGTAGTTACTAGCTATGGAAATGACAGCAGGAGAATTCAATGTCATCAGAAGCTTTCAGCTATAAATACACTGCTGAGTTCTCAAGAGCCTTCTGGCAAAATCTCCAACCTTTAAGTCACCTACCTTTGTTCATTTTTCATAATGGTGATGTTTCCTGAAAGATTTACTACTGTTTTCATGGTAATAAGAGAAGAGAGACCAGTCTCTAGAATGTTCCAAAATATCAGTCTTGTAAACAGCAATGCCCCTATCCCAATAGTGCTAGGATACTATTCACATTATTTGTACTGTATTCATCTCAATATAAAAACATTTGAGAAATGCTTCCTTCTTCAGCAAAATGTTTTGCTTTGTAGCCACATATGAAATCATATTATATCATTACAGAACCAAAAAATAATGCATAGAGAATCATTTTTGCTCAGTATAGCAGTTGGAAGTAAGTTGCTGAAAATTACTCTGAATTAATTACGCTCATCCATTCTTATATTTCCTTGAGCATTAAAGTTAGTGATACTAGGAAAATCTCCAAGATGATGATAGTATGGTGATTACACAGATTCTGTAATCCCTTTTTCTCTTCACTTATATTTGTTTCTATCTTAGAACCAGTTTTGTTTGTATTATGACAGAATTACTACATGTGTGTATATGCGTGTTTCTATGCACACTTAGTGGATTTTCCCAGTCTTGCAATCATCTCTACTATTATAATAATCAATGCCTACAGACCATTTGATTTTTCCCATAACTCAGTAACTTTAATCTACCCCTTTCCAGTTCCTAGCATGAATTTTTCCAAGAGCAAGTTTTTTACTACTATAGTATTTATTAAATACTAAATTCAATATAGAACAGAAAATTAGTCCAGTATACAACATATTAATTAAATATATAGCAATCATCTCATATACAAAATACTAAAAGCCAAAGACATTAGAATAAACCTCATAAAAGTAAAAATTCACTACAGAGTTGCTTATAAACTCATTGAGATTCTGATTAACACCCTCAATGGATATTGTTCTAACTTAGAAGTTAAAAATACCATTTTAAATCTCATTGAGAAGAAGTCTCTTATCACAAGACTTTTGCAAAAATGGCAAAATGTTTTTTTCTACTCAGTTGTATTATCATAACAAAAGACAACCAGCAGTACAAGCAAAAAGAAAACCCAAAGATGTACTTGTTCATAATTCAGCTTACACATGAGAAGACCTCAGCCTCAGAGACCAATCATAGCCTGAAAGCCTGATGAGATGACATTTTTGAAGGCATCAGGCCTAGTACTAAGGGGAGGTAAAAATGGAGTGTAGAACATGAAATTTAAAGTCTTCTATCCTCTCTCCTTTTCCCTCTTCTTCCATCCTTTTTCTTCTTGGTACATGTGCTGGCTAGTTCTATGACAAACTAAAACAAACCAGAATCATTTAGTATGGACTGGGATTTGAGAAAATAGCCTCATTAGACTGTTTTGTGTTCAAGTCTGTGGCACAGTTTCTTGAATGATGACTGATATGAGAGGGGCCAGCTCACGGTGGGAGGGGCCACCCCAGAGCCAGTGGACTTGGGTGCTATGAGACAGCAGGTTCAGCAAGGCATAAGGAGGAAGCAAGTAAACAGCATTTGTACTTAAATTCTGCACACAAAGAGGTTTTCTTATCTAATCTTACTCTAGGGTTTAGACCACTACCTACAGGCTAGGCATTTGATAATTTAGTACCTAAATTGAGCCCCACTGACCATTCAATCTTAAAACAAACAAAATAAAATTTAAAATAACAATAAATAAATAAATAAATAAAGCAAAATAAAAAACTGTATTTATTGTCCTTTTTATTTAAAAACGATCCCTTTTCCTCATATAATAATATATCCTTTTTATGTTTTTTTCCTCCTTCTACCCTTCCCAGTGTCTCTTTACCTCTCCTCCCATCCAAATCTAACTCCTGTCTGTCTATCATTGGAAAACAAACAGGCTTCTATGTGATAATAAAATGAGAGAAAACAAAAAGTAACACATTGGAATTGGACAAAATAAAGAAATGAAAGTAAAAGATCCTAAGCAAAGGCACAAGAAACATACTCACATTTGCACAATCAGGACTCTCATAGAAACACTAAACTAGAAGCCATCATTTATATACAGGGATTTGTAGAATGAGAGACAGAAGAAAAATATATAAATAAAACAAAATCACTATGAAATAATGAACCTCCAAGGATGCCATTGAGCTCATCTGTTGTTGGTGGTCATCTACTGCTGGGAATGCAGCCTACCTTTAAAAGTAGTTTATTTCTCCAATGAGACTCCCTTGGAGGAAACTAAATTTTCTTTTGCAAGTGGTAGATTGCTTCTAGGTTAGCTCTAGGACCCCAACTGGTACAAACCTATGCAGGCTTTGTCTCTTTGAGTTCAGATGTCCATAAATCTTGTTGATTTAGAGAGTCTTGTTTCCTTGGCACCACCCCCAATCCCTTCTGCCTTATATACTCTTTCTGCCTCCCCTTCCAAAGGGTTTCCTGAGCCCTGATTTGATAGAGATATCCCATTCAGAGCTGAGTGTTTCAAGGTTTCTCACTCTACATATCTGGCTGTAGGTCTCTGTATTTGTCCTCATCTCCTGAAGAAGGAATTTCTCTGATGACAGCTGAGCAGAGCACTGATCATATTTGTCTTTCTCGGTATGAGATACTTCACTCAGAATGATTTTTTCCTAGTTCTACCCACTTACCTACAAATTTCATTATTAATGGCTGAATAATATTCATATATATATGATATATATCACATTTTCTTAACCCATTTTTATGTTGAGGGGCATCAAGGTTGTTTCTAATTTCTGGTTATTATGAATAAAGCTGCAAATGAACATGGTTGAACAAGTGTCTATGTAGTAAGATGAAGCATCTTTTGGGTATATATCTAAAAGTAGTGTGGCTGAATTTTAAGATGGATCTATTCCCATCCTCATGAGGATGGTTCTGGGGGAATTACCAGAGTGGTTTCCAAAGTACAAGTTCATACTCCCTTTAGCAATTGATGATAATTCCCCTAAGACCAAGTTTCAATGAGACTTCTACCTATCTATATTTTAGGAAATAAGAATAGCAAAAAACCCAAAATAAACAAAAGTTAAAAATGTATAGATCTAATACTTTAATTGAAATGCAACAATTAACAAAATCAGTTAAATATATGTATGATATTTCTGATGCTGGTCCAGGCTATGATGGAGAATAACACAAAAACAAGATGACAATTGCTAGAACACAATCACAATCAAGGCATAGATATTAATGGCTGGCTAAGAATTATACCATTATTTTGTGGTAGATTTCTTAGATGAATAAGAAATCGCATCATAAAAACAAAAAATAAATTTATAACTATGAACTATTTTCCTGTATTATTTATATAAGAGAAAAAGATGGGTCATAAAAGAGTATAACAATTATTCCTGTAAATATAATAGTTTATTTACATAATAACAGAGTAGTTGGTTGACTTTCCAATTCCTAGATTATCGAATCAGTTTAGTTGTTTTAAAATGGTCTAGTAGGATAGCTCAGGAAATAACATCATCTGTTTCTAAGTCTCATGACTTGAGTTTAATTCCTGGGATTCACAGTACAAAAGAAGATGACTGAGTCCCACAAATTGTCCTGTGACATTCACTCACACATTTTATCATGCTTACACACACACACACACACATACACACACACATACACACACACATACACACACACACACACACATTCAAACACATGGTCATACACATGGACATAAAAACATAATGTAAGATTTATTAAAGGAAAACAATCTAATTTATTAGTGCTTCAACTCAGAGGGGAAGAATGGAAGGACTGAAAGTGCAGTAAAAACGCCTGAATGTCTGTAACCTATTATTTACAGATGAGGAAAAACAATGCAGAAGGATGTTGTCCTGTCAAGAATGAATGGTGGCCTATGCTTTTAAGATTGATAGAATAGTTGGAAGGAAGGAAAATTTGTTGTTGTGATGTACTTGTATCCAATCAAAATTGTATAATGATTGGGTTGCCAATTGAGCTGAGAGTATAAGAAAACAGCAACAAATCTCTTCAGCACAGTAGAAAACTAATAAGGATCAATTGACCAAGGGCAAAAACACTCTCTGCTTATACCCAATATATCCCAGGGGAACTTTGGATGGAAAAAGGAGTGGGAGTTTATATTAGTTTCCTAGGGTTGCCATAATAAAGTAACACAACCTGGATTTAAACAATAGAAACTTACCCTCTCAGAGTTCTGAAGTCAATAAGTCTGAAATCAATGTGCTGGCATGGTTGATTCCTCTGAAGGCTCTGAGACTAACTTCTCCCTGTTTCTTTTTCAGAATCTTGCTGTTGCTTTCAGTTTGACATCCCCTACTTTATGGATATATTAAGTTAACTTAGGTCACGCCCTGTACATGCCATTTCTCACTTTTCTCTCTGGATAAAAACCATATGTCTTTTCCTCTTATACATATATTAATCATTAGAGCTTTCAGTTAATGGCAGCTGAAAATCTTTAAATTAGTTATATATGCAAAAATCCTATTTTATACATGAAGACTTTACGAGGAACAGGGAGAGTAAATTCAGTTCATACAACTACATTTCCTCCTTATGGAAAAGTGAGACATGCCTAGTGGAGAAACAATTCAGCTTTGGAACATGACTCTTCTAAAACCTTCTTTTATAAGGTAAGTCTGCACCGCTGTTCCCTTCCCCACACCCTCGTGTACCCAGTTCTCTTGCCTCATACAACTCTGAAATTGATTTTATTTTCCCTTCTGACTGAGATTCTAGCATCCTCGTTTGGGCCTTCCTCCTTACTTAGCTTCTTTGTGTCTGTATATTTTAGTAAGGCTATCCTGTACTTAATGGCTAATATTTATTTGTAAGGGAGTACATACCATGAATGTCTTTGTGAGGCTGGGTTACCTCAATCAGAATGACATTTTATAGTTCCATCTATTTTAATAGCTGAGTAGTACTCCATTGTGTAACTGTACCACATTTTCTGTATCCATTCTTCAGTTGAGGGACATCTAGGTTGTTTCCAGCTTCTGGCTATTATAAATAAGGCTGCTATGAACATAGTGGAGCATGTATTCTTGTGGTATGTGGGAACATCTTTCAATATATTCCCAGGAGTAGTATAGCTGGGTCTTGAGGTAGAACTTTTCCTAATTTTTTGAGAAATTGCCAAATCTATTTCCAAAGTCACTGTAAAAGTTTGCACTCCCACCAGCAATGGAGGAGTGTTCCCCTTGTTCCACATCCTCACCAGTATCTTCTGTAAGTTCAGTTTATTATCTTAGCCATTCTGGCCAGTATATGATGGAATCTCAGGGTCATTTTGATTTGCATTTCTCTGATGACTAAGGACACTGAACATTTCTTTAAGTGCTTCTCAGACATTTGAAATTATTCCTTTTGGGGGAAATCTCTGTTTAAATCTCTACATCATTTTTAAATTGGGTTATTTGGTTTGCTGCTGTTTACTTTCTTGAGTTCTTTATACATTTTTTATATCATCTCTCTATTGAATATAAGGTTTGTGAAGATCTTTTCCCATTCTGTAGGCTCCCATTTTGTCCTTTTCTCAGTGTCCTTTACCTTAGGTAGCTTTTCAGTTTCATGAGTTCCCATTTATTAATTTCCTTAGTGCCTAGGCTATTGGTGTTCTGTTCATGAAGTTGTCTCCTGTACCAATGTATTTAAGGCCATTCCCTATTTTCTCTCCTATGAAATTTATTGTATCCAGTTTTATGTTAAGGTCTTTGATCCATCTATAATTGATTTTTCAGCAGGGTGACAAACATCTATCTATTTGCATTCTTCTACATGGAGACATCCAGTTACATTATCACCATTTGTTGAAGAAACTTTCTTTTGTCCATTGTATGATTTTGTCTGTCCAAAATCAAGTGTCCATAGGTGTGTGGATTTATTTTGGGTATTTTACTCTATTCCATTGATCAAGGGGAATGAAAAGGAAGAGATAAATGGATGGAAGAAAGAATGGAAACCAGTGGGTGGGGGCATCTCTGGGACACAGGGGAGACCTGGGACAGGAGAGGCTCCCAGGAGTCTATGGGGGTGACTCTAGCTGAGAATACTAGCAGTGGTGGATACAAAGATTGATGTGGCCAGTGGAGGGAAGGGGATACGAACCCACCCACAGAACTTTCCACACCAAATTTGTCCTGACTACAAGATGGGCAGGGATAAAGATGGAGCAAGAGATTGAAGAAATGGCCTACCAATGACTGTCTCCCGAGAAGCTTCACCCAGGAACTGATTGAAATACATGCAAAGATCCACAGCAAAACATTAGGCAGAGCTCAGGGAGTCTTGCAGAAGAATGGGAAGAAGGATTGAGGGAGCCAGAGGGGTCAAAGACACCACAAGAATACCTACAGAGTCAACTAGCCTGGTTTGATGGGGTCTCATAAAAAATAAACTACCAACCAAAGAATATGAATGAGCTGAACCTAGGGCACCTACACATAAGTAGCAGTTGTACAGTTTGGTCTTGACATGGACCCCCTAACAATTTGTGTGAAAGCTGTCTCTAGCTGTGTTGCACGCCTTTTAATCCCATTTCTCTAGCTGGGATACCTTGTCTGGCTTCAGTGGGAGAGGCTATACCTAGCCCTAGTGGAACTTGATGTGTCAGGGAAGGTACCCATGTGGTCCTCCCCTTCTTTTTAAAAAATGAGAGTGTGGAATGGGAGAAGGGGTGTGAGGAAGGGAACGGGAGGAGAGGAGGGAAGGGGATATGATCAGGATGTAAAAGGAATAAGTAAACTTATAAATTAATTAAAAAGGATTTAATGATGGAAAACTAAGAATTTGGGCTAGAAGTCTATATTTAAACTGCACCAACCTATCAAAACCAAATCAAGAGAAACATGTCTCCATATTCTTAAATATACTCATCTCTTTGACTTTTCAAATACGCATTAAGAATGTGAAAAAAGGTGGGTCTGCTAATTCCAAATTGACACCTATGAAGAACTCTTGCAAGGTTATCCCATTTTCATCCCTGCCATCATGCTTATTCTATGAAGTATATACCTTTATATATTGAAACTTGTTTCATTTCATATTATCTAAAACAAAAGTTCTAGAATGTTCATGCATTATGGTGTTTTGAAAAAAATATTTGGTGATAACACCTTAAAAAAAACTAAAAGTGATTATATAGTAGGTCTAACAATTGGTGCACTCAATGCTAAGCCATCTTGCATATAGTAGATACTCAAAAGAAACTAACTCTTAGTGAAAGGCAGATTGCTGTGCTAAACATACATGTAGGGCCAGAATTATACTTCTGATTTCCAGGTTGGGTGATAATGCACAGAAAAGTTGTTCTTCACTAATAAACAAATTCTCTTCAATATTCTAAGCATCATCAGGGAAGTCGATAAGTAAAACAAGATGTGTAAACTTTATTGTTAGAGCAAAAAAAGAAAAAGAAAAAAGAAAAGAAAAGAAAAAAGGAAAAAGAAAAAAGAAAAATTTAAAAAAAAATTCTAGGACCCAGAATATAGCAAGAAGCCAGGTGTACTCATGCATGGCTACTGGAAATAAGTTTCCTTCATAGAACTTTTCATGTTGACAATACACACCCATTTCCCCTACTTACCAATGATGCATGTTAGAGATGAATTAAGCTTTACATGTACACCTCACTTTAGGGTAAAAATATTGAAGGAAAATAGCCAACAGTGCTCATATTTCCTATTATAATAAAGCCTCAAGAGATATATTGCTTTCTAAAATAGGATGGTTGTGATAGAACACAAAATGAAATAGCCCATTAGCTACTTCCTATAATATTATGTGGCATAAACTAACCCATACCACCTCCTATAAACTACAAATCTTAAATTCAGGAGAGACTCTACAGAGTCCCTTATGAAATACCTGTCACTTCTACTTCAGAGCAAATAACAATAATAATGAAGGCCTTAGCTCCCTCTCACAACTTTATGGTTTATGTGAGTACATCTCTTAAACTTACTGTGTAAGAAAAATGTATAAAAATTAAATGAGCCTAAGTTGACCGGGTAGACAAACATAGTAGCATGATAATGAAAAACTGCCCTTCAGTTTTTTTCCCACTGTAAAAATCTAGGCCTTTGCTTTGCTTGTAGATTAGAATTAGCCTAACTGGTAAGTCACTAACCCATAATTTCAAGGCAAGGCATCAGAATGTAATAATATTTCCATGGGACACACACACACACACACACACAGAGAGAGAGAGAGAGAGAGAGAGAGAGAGAGAGAGAGAGAGAGAGAGTGTTTAGGTATGTATTTAAGCCCTTTATATCCTCCACAGAAAAGGCTCTAATGAAACACAAATTATCCTGCCTTTGAGCTATAAACTGGAGGGCTGACACCTTAACTTGCCTGTTTCTAGGTGTGTGCTTCTTTCTAGCAATTAACCATGAGAGTTTTATTATGGTCCATAGAACAGCTAATCAATAGGGTGGGATGCTAGTTACAGTCCACAGCCGGTTCTGTGTGCCTGCATAATACCCACGATTTTGCTCCCAGCTGTTCAGTCTAATTCATTTATGGTTGTTTATGGCTCACAGTCAGAGAAATCTTCTATTTACAGCTCATTCATCATTCTTAACATTTTCACAAATCCAGGGAGAAATGCTCTGAGGTGGGAAACAAACCCAAACTTCCCTGGTCCTCTTTGCTATCTCAGCACATCAAACTTTCTTCTTCCTCTGCAAGGCTCACAAACCATATTCTGTTGCACTACAAATTTATATTAAAGCGTCCCCCAACACATTTTATTATGTTATTGGAAGTTCAAAAGGGAAACCTGCAATTCTGCTTTATCTTATGCTTTAGAGAGATATATCCTGTTCTAAAAAAGTGATTTGAGTTCTTTGGAAATGTCATAGGACAGATTTGAATGAAAACTCAATAGTAAGTTGGAAATATCACCATCACATGAACAAAAACTCAAAATAAAAATACCAGACAAGAATATTACCAATGTATCAACATACGTACCTCAAATCTAACTTTGTATTAGGCACATTTGCTGCTATAAAAATAATAACAACAGCTTTAGAGAAGCAAGGTTATTTTCCTCAGGGTTTCAGAAGGCTCAGCCCATGGTTGCTTGTTTATGTGCCCTTGAGAAGATCATGATGCTGAAACCTATGGATGTGGAGATTTTACCATTTCTGGCAAACAGGTAGACAGAGAAATAAAGTTTGACTGGGAACAATATAAACTTAGAAAGTATGCTTCTATTTTATACCCACCTATTTAGGTTTTGTATTTAAGTTGGTCTGTCCTAAGAGAAGTTCTGGGAGAGGGTTGCTCTGTCAATGTTTAGTATGTTGCTTACTGGCATTTATTTACATGTATTACTGATCATGTTTTTCTGAACTCAAACAACCTTCCTTGGCATTGCTTTCTATACTAGATTTGTGTATAAAAAGTACATTGAATCAGAAATGAGATTGTCTAGAGCACGAGACTGTATGTAGTCACCCCATTCTTTCAGGTCCTCAGATCCCAGGTCTCTCAGACACAGATGCGCATAAATCAACTAAAGTGGACAAGTTTGAGGAGGATTTGGACTTAGATGTGAAATTCTTAGGGGAAATTTTTAAACAAGTGTGGTCATTCTCCAGATTAGGTTACAACAGCAGGCATCAATCATTCTGTAATTGTACTTTAATAACCTTGTTTTCTAGATTGAATGAGGAATTGGTAAGGCTTAAACTATAATTGACAAAAAAAAGCATCAGTTTATGAGATTCACCAGGTGAAGGGCATTTTGTTATTTTTGTGGTTTATAAAGCACTTTGGGGTTTGTCTATACCAAGGCATGATAACAAAGAAGTCTTCTTTTGTCTTGCATGGTGACCTTATCTGGTATGAGTGCTCTGAATTCATTTTGATGTTCAACAGAATAGCTTGGTGTATCTGTAACCAGTATGCCTGCTCTCAGCAGACATCAGTCAGGGACCATGCCTTCCTCTCACATAGGTTTTTATGGAGGGAACATTACTGGTATGAGACCTTAAAAGCAATCATAAGGTTAGGTCAAAGTATAAGTATGCACTATAGTACCTTGTGCCAAATATAGCACATGCTTTCTAGAGAAGTTCTGCCTAGTTTCCATTGTTGCTGAAAACTGACACAATTCTAAGTATCAAAGCTTAGAGTTCTAGGAGCTTAGTTCTGATTTCTAATAGGAGCTTCTTTTTACTCGGCCACTTCTAAGACAAAGCCAAAATGAAAAATCTAAAGAATAAAAAGAATATGTAAAATTATATTCCAAAATTAACGATGGTGGCAATTCTGTCCTATAATTTCTGTTCTTAAGAACTTCATACCCTGATAAATATGATTGTTTTTAAAGCACAAAACATATCTTAATAAACCTACAGAAATGTGTAAAATGTGAACAGCTCAAAATGCATATTCTAGGAGAACATAATGAAGATCTCCAAGGGAGGCAGATAGTGATAAACAGAGCTGCTGGGAGAGGCACAGAACATGGGGAGAGAACAAGAGAATGAGAGGTATGGAACTACAGAGCCAGCATGAGTGCCAGCAAAAGGAGGAGCTTGACCCCTGGAAAGAGCTTTTGCACAGTGCAGACAACTTTTCAGACTACCTTGCAGGAGTGCTGAAGCAAAGACAACTAGAGGAGGAGCCACAACATGAATGAGATTCCTTAATAAATACAACTCCAGGCTTCTACATACATTTTATAACCTGTGTCGGGACCATAAAAATGGATAGGAAAGTCTCTGGATTCCTTTATTCTTCCAAATATAAATGCATTAAATAAACTTCTCTTTTCTTGATTTTTACTATTGATTTGGCTCTTTTCATTTTTTTATTGAGGACAGTTGGTCCACAATAAGACATTGGGTTATTAGGATTGCCCAGAACACATCCTTAGACCCAAACTTCCATAACAGCTACACAGTCACAGATACCCCAGAGTTGAATGATTCTACAATAGTCTAGGTAACAGAAACAAGGCAAGTTGGGCACCGACATTGCCATCCCTGATGGAGCCCTTAGGGAGACAACAGTTTTTATTGGATACATATGCAAGGCTTTTGTTTTGTTAATTTAAATATATTTATTTATTTGTTAGTTTGTTTAGATCCCAAATGCTGCTGTTGCTCCAGGTCCCCCCTTACAGGGTCTCTCCCCTCATTACTCCTCCTCTTCTCCTCTGAGAGGGTGGACCCCCTTGGCTACCCCACCCATTCTGGTGCATCGAGACTGCCAGATTAGGTGTATCCCCTCCCAAGGAGACCAGACAGGGCATCTTCAACAATGGTGCTGATCTAACTGGATTTCTACATATACAAGAATGCAAATAAATCCATATTTTTTTTACCCTGCACAAAACTCAAGTAGATGAAAGTCCTCAATATAAAATCAGATACGCTGAATCTAGTATAAGAAAAAGTTGGAAATAGCCTCAAACACATCTGCACAGGGGAGAATTTCCTGAACAAAGCACCAGTGGCTCAGGTTCTAAGGTCAATAATTGACAAATGGGACCTCTTGAAACTGAAAAGCTTCTATAAGACAAAGGATACTGTCAATAGGACAAAACTGCAGCCTACAGCATGGGGAAAGATCTTCACTTGCTCTACATTCCATAGAAGGGAAACAACATCTTCAATGAATGTTAGAGAAAACAAACAAACAAAAACAATCCTGCCTGATAGGAAAAGGAGTCCATTAGATAAGCTGCCTTTCTTTCCTGTAGTTCCAGATGTGGATACATCACTTATTTTGAGATAGGGAACAATAAGTATGAACTCAATTATATCATACTCAGGAACCACCAAAACAGGAAGGAAATGAGTTTGCTAGTTGGTACCAACTCTTTAAAACAAATCTCCCTCAGAAAAAAAGCATAACTTTAGACTCTAAGACCTCCTGCCAAAGGAATTCTGCCAGAATACAACCATATTTAGAATTAGTACATTCTAGGAAAAGGAGTTAATCTCTCAAGGACTTTAGATACTAAAATTTTATGATACAAAATTTAAAAAAAAAGATTTGAAAAGAAGCAAAAACAAATATTCAAATAACTGATTGGATTAAAAAACCCAGTGGGTATATTAGAAGAATTACACAAAGGTGAATAAGAAAACATAAAATTAAGCAGAAGTAATCAGAATAAAACAAGAAGAGACAGAAGTAAAAGGACATTAAATATAAGGAGATAAAAGACATAATCAGAAGGCTTTAAGTGTGCCTAATGAACATATTAAGAAAATGATGAAATAAATAGTCTAAGAAAGTATGGCTAAGAAGATTCCAGAATGAGTAATTTAAAAAGAAACAAACAAACAAGAGGAAAAAAATTACATCATTTCCTTTGATGAAGCCTAAACAAAACAACAACAAAAAAAAAAA
>JADRCD010031502.1:0-10211 GCA_019843815.1 Montemys delectorum
TCTCTGGCATTTGTGAGGCTCTGTATTTGATCTATCACAACAAAAAATATTTCCTTTGAAGAGAGTTAAAGTCAATCATAAGAGAAAATGAAGTACAATATGTGTTGAAAGGGGGTCAATATGCTGTATTTGAGTCTGTGATAGAGCATTTGGCTAGCAGGTTCTTGGATTGGATATCCAGCACCACAAAAATAAAGATTCAGCTGATCAATATGTTAAAGCAAAACCTGGGGAAATTCTGCTCTGCAGTAACAGTTAAAAGACAAAAGTTCTTGATGGAAACAGATATAGAGATCCATAGCCAAACATTAGAGTTCAGGGAATCCTGTGGAAGAGGATGAGGAAGGATCATAGTAGCCAGAAAGGTCAAGGACACCATGAGAACACAGCTCACAGAATCAAGTAAGCAGGGCTCATAGGGGATCACAGGGACTAAAGCAACAATCATAGAGTCCCTATGGGTCTGGATATATATATTTTATGATTGTATGTCTTGGTGTTCTTGTGGAACTCCTAACAAACAGTGGGAGTAGGGCTGTCTCTGACTCTTTTGCCTGCTTTTAGGAGCCTTTCCTCCTACTGGGTTGCCTTGTCCAGCCTTGATGTGAGGATATGTGCCTAGTCTTACTGAAACTTGATATGCCGTGTTCAGTTGATATCCCTGAAAGGGCTGCCCTTATCTAAAGGAGGAGTGGTGGGTGGGTGGGGGCACTGGGAAGAGAGGAGAGAGAGAAAACTGCATTCTGGATGTAATTTATGAGAGAAGAATCTTAAAAAGACATTAGTTCTACATGTTCAATAGTGTGTACAGTAAGTAGACAGAAGATCAAAAAGAGATGAAGGATCTAAAAATATATGTATGTGTATATATATTTGTATATATTGTGTTTTATATATATATACATATATATATGTATATATATATATATATTATATACAATCTACCCTCAAATAGCAGGATATACATTTTTACATTGCATATAGAGCATTTTCCAATACAGACAATCCACTAGGCCACCAAAGAAGTTTGATACACTTAAAATATTGAAACCATTTAAGTCCAGTGAAATAAAGCTAGAAGTTAATAAGACAAAGAAAGCTACAGATTCACAAGTGTGGGTAAATTAAGCACACTCTTTTATTAATTCTTAGACTGTTTCATATAATGTATTTTTATTGTATTCCCCCTCACCCCTCACTCCTAGATCCAACCCCATCCCCACCCATCCAACCTGGTAGCCTCATACTTCCTCATACATAAAAAAAAAAAAATCAAGTCCATTTGTGCTACTCATGAACTACTCTTTAGTGTTGGCCGTCCATGGAAGGTAGTTGACCTACCAGAGGCTACCCGCTTTTAAAAGTAAAACAGCTGATTCTCTCTCCCAGAAGCTATCAATTGCCAATATCTCCTCAGCTATATGTAGGACTTTTTCCCCCTCCCCTTTCCAAGCTAGGATTTTGTCTGGCTTGAGCTTGCCCAGTCTTGGGCATGGCCTCCACGAGAGCTATAAGTTCACGTGTGCAAGGATCCCACTGTGTATTTAAAAACTGCTGCTTTAATGCATGCATCCACCACCACTAGTTCTTACAGTTTTTCTGCCCCCCTTTTCTTTGGTGATCCCTGAGCCTTGGAAAGGAGGGTGTAAAATCAGTGTCCCATTTAAGGCTTAGAATTCTGCAGTCTCTTATTCTCTGCACCTTGATCACTAAGCATACTCTGAACTTACGGATCAAATAAGAAATGGCAGGAAATTTGAAAAATACTTTGAGAAGAGTGAAACAGATATGACATAACAAAAAGTATAAGATATAATCAAGCAGTGCTTACAGGAAAATTTATAGTTGTAAACACATTTAAAGGAAGAAATATCTCAAATAATCTATTTTGATGTTTTAGAGAACTGTATAATAGTGACCTAAAGCCAAAGGTTAAAAAAAATGACAGTTAGAAGGGAAATAAACCAAACAGTAAGCCAACTAGTCAAAGCATTAAAGAGTGTTTCAGTTCATACAATTTTTGTGTCCAGTGCACAGAATGCATAAAGAATTCTTATAATTCAGCAACTAAAGATAAACCAATTGTGAAATGCAGAAAGGTCCTAAATAGATATTTTTTTCTGCAAAGAATATATATAATTGTTTGCTAAGGACATGAAAAATTCATGAGCCCCACTACCAATTTAAAGAGATGTAAATCTAGACACCAAACCCACCAGGAAGGAAAACATTGAATGAAAGAATGAATGAATGGAATGAATGAATGAATAAAAATAGCAAATATTGGCGAGAATGCAGAGTATTCACAATTCCTTCAAATTTGACTGGGAATATAGACTGGTAAATATGCTATGCAAAATAGCTATGCTTTTTCTCATAAGGTTAAATATGAAGATTCCATGTGACCCAAAAGTTCCATTCATAGTTATATACTCAAAATAATTGAAATGAAGCATTCAAATAAATACTTATATACAATTTTTTATTGCAGCACTAATCACCATAGCCAAAATATAGAAAACAACCCAAATATTTATCAGTGCCAATAGAAAAATAGTTCGATGAAGTATTATATGTCTGCATTGTATATGCACACACACCAGAATCTCATTGGCCATGAAAGATAATGCTGTACTGACATATGATCCAACATAGATGAACCTTGAAATGTGGCCATTGAAAGACACCAAACACCAAAGGCCATGCTGTTTTGAAGTCAGATTCAGATAGAAACTTATACCACAGATATTGGTTGCAGTCTGCCTAGACATAAAGGAATAAAAAATGACAACTTAATAAAGTAAAGGGCTTTCTCTCGGGTGATGAAATCTTTCTGAACATTTGGTGTTTGTTTGCACCACAGTATGAGTGTGCTAAATGCCACTGAATTTGTGAACTGTAACATGTACCTTATAAAACAAAATACCATGTTATCTTAATTTTAGCTTAATAAAAAATAAGTAGCCCCTTCATATTATGTATGAAACCTTCTATGTCAGTAGAAAGACTAAGTGGTTAGGACCCAAGGAGCTGAAGGGGTTTGCATCCCCATAGGAGGAGCAACAATATAAACTAATTAGTACCCCCAGAGCTCCCAGAGACTAAACTACCAACCAAAGGGTACACATGGTGGGACCCATGGCTCCAGCTGCATATGTAGCAGAGGATGGCTTTGTCGGGCATCAATGGGAGGAGAGGCCCTTGGTCCTGTGAAGGTTCTATACCCCAGTGTAGGGAAATACCAGGGCCAGGAAGTGGGAGAGGGTAGGTTAGTGAGCAGGGGGGGGGGGGGGGGGGTATTTTGGAGGGGAAACCAGGTAAGAGGAGAACATTTGAAATGTAATCAAAGAAAATATCTAATAAAAAAAAAGAAATTTTGTAGGCCTAAATTTGATGAGATGTTAGGTTTTAATCAAGTACTACAAATGCTTATGACTACATTTTTTATATCTATTTTTAAACTTTTTTACATTATCCCCTCCTAGTCTGCTCTCTGACACTTCCTCATTCCATTCCTCCTCACTTCTGTCTACAAGAGGATGTCCCCACATCCCTCACCCCACCACCCACCAGACCTCCCCACTCCTTGGGGACAAGAGTTAGGAACACTCTCACTAAGGCCAGACAAGGCAGTCCTCTGCTGTATGTGTGACTGGGACCTCTGACTAGGTAGTGTATGCTCCCTGGTTGGTGGCTCAGTGTGTGAGAAATCTCAGGGGTCCAGGTTAGTTGAGACTGCAGGTCTTCCTATAGGGTCACCCTCCTCCTCAGCTTCTTCCAGCTTTTCCCTCATTCAAACACAGAGGTCACCAACTTCAGTCCCTTGGTTGGATATAAGTATCTGCATCTGTCTCAGTCAGCTGCTGGTTGAGCCTCTCAGAGGGCAGCCATACCAGGCTCCTGTCTGTAAGCACACCACATAGCATCAGTAATAGTGTCAGGCCTTGGAGCTTCCCCTTGAGATGGATCCTAGTTTGGGTCTGTCGCTGGACCTCCTTTCCCTCTTGTCCATTTTTGTCCCTGTAGTTCTTTTAGACAGGAACAATTCTGGGTCAGAGTTTTTGACTGTGGAATGGCAATCCCATCCCTCCACTTGATATCCTTTCTTTCTACTGGAGGTGGACTCTATATAAGTTCTCTCTTCCCACTATAGGACATTTCATCTAAGGCCTCTCCCTTTGAGTCCTGATAGTCTCTCTCCTCCCAGGTCTCTGGTGCAGTATAAAGGGTCCCCCCACCTCTCACCTCCTAAAGTTGCATATTTCCATTCATTCTGCTGGCCCTCATGGCTTCATTCCTGCCCCCCCCCAATACCTGTTCATGTTTCCCTTTTAATGACTACATCTTTATCATTTTCAATTTGTAAAAATGGAAGGAGAATTCTTGGGGACTGCTTAATGGTTACAGTATTACTTTTTCTAACACAGCATTCCAATCTGTCACCAGTTGTCTCATTCAAAAATGCATTTGTTAGTTCACTGTTTTCTAATCGTAATAAGGCTTAGATAGTGCCAGAAATATGCTATCTGTGCCAGCCATCTTGTTCAAAACCATTTGTTGAGTGACCACAAAGTATTTGTCACATCTAAATAGAAACAATTGTGCCTGTGCCCTTCAAATAGTGTGCAGGCCCATAAGAAAGTTACATTTACAAGGAAGCCTTAAAGATTAAAGCACTGCCATGAGGTGCTACTTTCAATTATCAAAATTTAAATGAAAATCTAAAAAATTTGGATTTTTATGTTAGTATGATTGTACTTATAAAAAACAAAACAACCAGGTTGTTCTATATCAGTTTACAATATTTACTTATTATATCTTTATAGAATGTATCTACCTAGTATACAGCAAAACTCAGGGCTAAGAATTAAATGCTGATAAATGTATCATATTTATTGTGACAACCTCTAATACCTCCTATGCCTTTCTATATATTCTCAGTAGGACATTTAATTCTCACTCTGACTGAGAATGGCAGGACATAATAAAATGCACCATAGATATTCTATTTTTAATTTACTTTTTATTTTTAATATTTATTTATTATGTATGTGTGAGTGAGAGAGAGAGAGAGAGACTTCATAGCTGCACACACCTAATCTGAGCATTCTTGTGCATATCTTTTGGCATATTTACATATATGTTTCATCCATATATATTTATTTGTCTTGACTAATATAACTAGGAGTGGGATTGCTAGGTCATACCACTGATATGCATTTAGCTTTAGATAGTACCTAAGTTATCCAAACTGGACTATAAGTCCACACTCTTACCAAGATCTTCTGTCCCTCAAAATGCCCATAAAAGGACCAAAAGAAAAGGTACATATTGTTACAAAAATATTCAACAAGAGTAGAATCTGTAATATATAAAAGATTGTCACAATTGACCATAAAAAGACAATAGCATATTTTTCTCAATTTTGTTAATTGCTTAAGAATTTCATACAATTTTGATCATATTCACCCCTTCCATATTCCTCCTAGAACCATTATCCTTGCCCTTCCTACCCACTCATTTTCTTTAAACCCATCAAGTACAGTTTGTGTTACTCATATACTCTTTGATGTGTGGCTTCACTGAAGCATAGCCAACCCACCAGAGACTTGACCCTGAACGGAAAGTGACTATAAGTCTAATTATTATGGTGGACAAAAGACTTGAATAAATATTTCAAGAGAATACCACAAATGGCCTAATGAAATCATGAAAAGATGTTTATTATCAGGAGTAGCTGTAAATGTACTGAGTAAAGCATAATAAGGTATTATATATTAAGAATTAAAATTCAAATGACTGGTAATATCAAATAGATTTAAATGATTAATAATTAGAATTCTAAATAATACTTTGAGTTACTAGTTATTACTCAACAATTCTGTTCCAGTCTTCTGAAATCAGAATCATTTCTTTTATTTTACAGGAAAAAAGTTCAGATCAAGAATGCCAGTTTCTGAAAGTTATTTTCTATTTTAAGTCCATGAGAAAGTTTATACCAGGAATTCCCACCAGAGATAGTCTCCTTTTCTATATGTCTACCCTTTTGTGTAGAGTGAAGAAAAGTTTTGAAATCTATATTTCTTTGAAAAAATAATTAGGTTACCTTAAGCAATATTAGCAAAATATAGCATTAAATTGACAAAAAGTTCTGTATCAGTTAATGTGGATATCCAAGATTCCACGCATGGCAAATTTGTAATATTCAGACAATGTCACAAGCCATCCAGCTTCTCTGAGTGTCGTCAGCATTTTGAACCTATAAAATAGTAATTGGTACTCAATAAACCTGGTTGCTCATCGAAGAGATCCTGGCAGCAATGTGTTAGACAACTGTATATACTATCATATATGGTATAATGGAATGGAAAAAATACAAGTTTGGTACTTAGGTGAAGTACACTGGGAGCAGCTTTGCTACGTATAAGTTGATTGAGTACAACCATGTACAAGGTACTTAATCTGTCTAAACGTTATGTTTTTTAATTTTAATAAAAATACCACCTATCTCATAAAACACTTAGCCAAAAAAATGTCTAAGACAAACTGGTATTTGAAGTTCAAAAACAGATAATATTTTCATTTTGGTAGTTATATTTGTTTTAATAGTTTCTGGGAACCTGAAAATATAAACATTGTCCATTCTGTTTCCAGTTCCACTTGTCCTATACAGACAAGGAGCGCTATAAAAATGAAGAGAGACCTGAGGTCCAGAAGCAGATGCTTATGGATATGGCCAAGAAGCTACCAGTGTACACAAGAACCGGGAGTGGAGGTGAGTTTATCATCTCTGCCAGGGAGTCAGTTAGCAGGAATGTAAGGAACACCAAGTCAGCTGAGTTGTCAGGCTAGCATCCTTTCCCTCTCATCTTCTCAAAACTACATTTCATCATATAAATGTTCACATACCTTTGGGAAATTTGTAAGTAACTGTAATACCAGTGGTTTTACCACTAACATTTTATTATACTGCTTTATCACATTCCTTTCCATAGAGTCAACCCTCTGTTTTCTATTGGATCGTCTTATTTTTCTGATGCATTTTAAAACAAATAGCAAGCACCAGTACATATCTGCCTAAATATATATTCTTTTTTGGTAAATTTGCATATAAAAATATGCAAATATCTTAAGTGTACAATTCAGCATGCTTTGAAAAATATACACACCTGTAATCAAAGCTGCTGAAAAATTATCATCATTCCAAGAAGGTTCTGCCATGCCTCTACACGGTCAATCCCATGCACACATATGGTTATTATTCTGATAGTTTTCCTATGGTGATTAGCTTTGTCTGCTCTAGAATTTTGTATAAGGGAAATCATGAAGCATACGCCCATGTGTTTTGTTTCTTTTAGTCGGCATAATATTTGTGACACTTACTCATATTGTTGTGTATTTAATTCCTTGTATTACTGAGTAACATTAGATTGTATGAATATAACAGCTTGTTTATCTACTCAGTGGCTGATACAAATTTGGTTTGTTTCCAATGCTTAGCTAGTATGAATCAGTCTGCTATAAACATCCTTTTAGTAATAAGCAAAGGAAGATGTATCTTCATTTATGTGGTTGAATATCCTTTGTGAAGTTTTACACTTGGGTTTCATTTGCATGAATGGAACAGTACTTGCAGAGATGATTCTCCACCTTTGAAAGTGAAAACCTTGAAAACTAAGGTGTTTTGCTGCATCCTGTTTTGGAAATGGTGCTGTCAGATTCAGGGTCATTTTTTTTTTTTTTTTTTTTTTTTTTTGGTTTTTCGAGACAGGGTTTCTCTGTGTAGCCTTGGCTGTCCTGGAACTCACTCTGTAGACCAAGCTGGCCTTGAACTCAGAAATCTGCCTGCCTCTGCCTCCCAAGTGCTGGGATTAAAGGCGGGCATCACCACTGCCCAACCTCAGGGTCATTTTTTCACCAATATTTTATTTAGCCAAAATCAGTTAAGATGCAGTTTGGTAGTTGAGGAAATTGTAATTAGACAACATTAAAATTTTGTTAATTTTGTTAGAGAAGTAATACTGTAGCACTTAGTATTTTTTAAAATATTCATGCATACTAAAATATCTATGGTTGTTTCAATATTTCCTTTAAACACCAAAGTAACAAAGCCAGTAAAAGAAACAAAATAAAGAAAAATGGCACATTATTGAACTTGCTGAATCTGGGTAATGATACATATGGTTCATTTCTTAGCCCTATTTCAGCAGCAGGTGTTTGGAAATAGTGATGATTAATTTTGATTGTCAACTTGATTGAGTTAAGAAAAAGAATAAAATGTGGTGGTGAACAGATGCAGGTAAATCTCTGTGACTTTGACATTAGCCAGATCTACAGACCAAGTTCTAAGCGAGCCATGGCTACACAGTGAGACTCTATCTTGAAAAAAAAGAGGAGGCAACAGAACAAGACCCATTACTGAGCTGCACCTTGGGTATGACTCTGGGGGTTCTTACAGAAAGATTGACTGAGTGGGGCAGACTTGCTCTAAATGTGAATGACACAACCCTATGAGCTGGGGTCCCAGAATGAAGAAAAGGAAACAAAGAGAAAGCTATTGTGGAGTTCTTTCTCAGTCCCCTGATCCCCTCAGATAAGAAATAGCTCCTTAGAGAAAGGACCCAAGGAACTGAAGGGTTTGCAGCCCCATAGAGCAAGCAACAATATGAACTAACTAGTACCCTCAGAGCTCCCAGGGAGTAATCCATCAACCAAAGAGTACACATGGTGGGACTCATGGCTCCAGCAGCATATGTATAGCAGAGGATGGCCTAGTCAGTCATCAATGAGAGGAGAGGCCCCTTGATCCTGTGAAGGTTCTATGCCCCAGTGTAGGGGAATGCCAGGGTCAGGAAGCGGGAGAGGGTGGGTTGGTCAGCAGGGGGAGGGGAGAGGGAACAGAGACTTGTTTTGTTTTAGATTTTTTTTTTTTGAGGGGAATCTTGGAAAGGAGATATTGTAAACAAAGAAAAAAGGAAAAAAAAAAAAAAGAACTAGCTCCTACCAACATAGCCACATGCTGCTCCTGCTCCATGCCTTTTCTTCCTTGATGGACTAATTCCTTTTAAGGCATAACCTATAAAAAATTTATCTTCCCTCAAGTTGTTTTAACTAATAAAAATTTCTATAACACTACTTTTTAAAAAGTGAATAATATCTGTGAGACCCTAGTCCAAGCAATAGAAATAGAGGGTGGGGAGCAGAGGGAGGGGAAGGGAACAGGGGTTTGTTTTTGTTTTTTACTTTATTTTAATTTTTTTCTTTTTTTGGAGCGGAACCTGGGAAAGGAGATATTGTATGGCATGTAAATAAAGAAAACATCTAATAAAAAAAAGAAAGACCAAATTAGACAGGTCAGGTCTCTTATGGTGTAGATATTCTTTTTTTACTAAATTATATCATTTCACCATTTTTGCTTCTTTGATTCCTTCTTCCAAACCTTTTCATGTAAGCCCTTGCTTTCTCTCAAATTCATGACTTCTGTTTGTTTAATTGTTGTGAACATATATTCCTAAATATGTAAATATAACCAATATTCTATATAATGATGCTTCTATGTATATGATTTCAGTGCTCACCACTTGGTATTGGATAACCAATTGGCATGTTCTTCTCTGGAGAAGACCACTATTTCTCCTGTTCTCAGTATTCCATAATTGCCTGAAGTTCTTTGTCTAGAATTGAGGCTCCATGAACATTTCCCCTTCCATGTTAGCATATTATCTTTGTTCAGGTTTTGTTTAGATGATTAGATGTTGATGAGATTGTGTGGATATAATTGCCCTGACATTCCTAAGAGACATAGAGTCTCACAACAGACTTCTCTTTCCTCTTTATTATAATTTTTCGGCCACCACTTCTGTGATGTCCCCTGAGTCATAGGTGCAGGATATATCAGTGTTGCAGATAGATCAATTGGAACTGGGCTCTACAACTCTGCATTTTGATTGCTTGTGGTTTTCTGTAATGGTTTCTGTCTGTTGTACAGAGAAATTTTATTAATGATGCTTGAGAAATACCCATATCTCTGGATATAAGAATAAATATTTATGCTGGGTGGTGATGGCTCGTGCCTTTAATCCTAGCACTCAGAAGACAGAGGCCAGCAAATCTCTGTGACTTCAAGGCCAGCTGGGATCTACAAAGCCTGAGTCTCTAGGACATCCAGAGCTATTACACGGAGAAACCTTTTCTTGAAAAACAAACAAACA
>JADRCD010031579.1:0-10628 GCA_019843815.1 Montemys delectorum
TTTTTTTTTTTTTTAGTTTGATCATTTCTCTGGGTAATTCTATAAGTTAAATAGTCTCTGTGATACTAGTGGCGATGGAAAGGCACAACCCCCAGTATGGCAAGAGGTTACTTTATAAGCAATGACTATTCAACAATCTACTCTGTGGCTGACTAAGATGTTGAAGCAGGCATAGCAGAGACAGAAGGATCCCTGGGGCTTTCTGTTCACTGCCTCACATCAAAGGAACTAGCTTCAGTTTGAGAAGAGATACTGTGTCAATTGAATGACATACATTGTGGTGAGAGGATGGCACCTATCCATATCTCACTGAAGAACATTGTGTTTTTTTTCTCCACAGGTTATTTGAATTAAATGAGAATTTACTTAGTTAAATGAATTATTCTCAGTAGTAGAGGGAAGAAGCTGAAAGGGTTTCATATAGCAAGAGACTGAGCCTATAGATTTTTATAAGCTTAAATGGGCTGTATATAGACTGTTGTACTTATGCAAATTAGATGACCCTTAAGGATCAAGCAGGGAGACCCAACCCAGGAAACTTGAGAGGAAACCTGCCCAAATAGGAGCTTATTTGCAATGTCTGAAGTCCCCCCTTCCTTTCCCTGCCTTTATTCATGTTTCAGCTGATGTACAACAAATAGAAGTTGCAAGGTGATGATGTGGGACTCTTTATATCCACCAACTATTTATGTTCACAGCCAGACTTCTTTCTCCCTCTGTTACTCCTTGGCCTCTGCACAATGCCAATCACACAGGTGTGCATTTGTGTATATACTGACTTATACAAAAAACAAAGAAAATAATAAAAATGTACTTGCTATGGTCTCCAAAAAAAAACTTTTTAATCAATGTGGCAATATGATAGAGCTACTATTTATTCACTCTTTGTGGTAAACTGTAGAAAATATTAACTACATTGCTGATTCCAAAAGATGGAGTATGACTAATAAGTATTTATCAAAACAAGCCACATTTATGACTACTGAAATCAAAAGTACCTTTTTATAATTCTTAAATACTGAATTGTAATTTGAAAGAAAACCTGAAAAATAAGTGAGAATGGAACAAATGAAAGCAAAATATTTGTCAGGACACATCTTTACCTTCCAATTTGAGTTGGGTATCTAGGAAATCATTTTGTTTATTTTTAACAGATTATTTTATTTATATTCCAAAACTCTCCTCCATTCCTGTTTCCACCTACCAGAGATCCCCATCCCATCCTCTTGCCCTTGTCTGAGAGGGTGTGCCTCATCAGCCCACACATTCCACCTACCCACCCACTCCTATGCCACCCCCAGCAGCATCTCTTTTCCTGGGACATCGAGCATCCACAGGACTAAGCACACCCTGTCCTACTGAGGTCATACAAAGCTGTCCTCTGCTACACATGTGCCTGAGACCACAATTCAGCCCATGTATGCACCTTGGCTTTTGGTTTAGTATGTGGGATGTCTGAGGGTTGCAGGTTAGTTGACACTGTGCTTATTCCTAGAGGGTTGCAATCCCCTTCAGCTCCTTTAGTCCCTCCTCTAACATGTCCATATTGGTTCCTGCCCTCAATTCAATGGTTGGCTGCAAGTATTTGCATTTGTCTCACTATGTACATAACAGCCTTATTTGTAGTAGCCAGAAAGTGGAAACAGCCCAGTTGTCCCTCAGATGAAGAATGGATACAGAAAATGTGGTTCATTTACACAATGGAATACTATTCAGCTATTAAAAACAAGGATATCACGAATTTTGCAGGCAAATGGATGGAACCAGAAAATGTCATCCTTAGTGAGATAACTCAGACTCAAAAGGAGATGCATGGTACCTACTCACTGACAAGTGAATATTAGCCAAAATATTCAGAATACCCATGATACAACTCACAGACTGAAGGAAGGCCTCAGACTGAATACCTGAAACCCTCTTAGAAGGGGAACAAAATAATCGAAGAAATGTTAAAGATCAAGATCACATTTTGAGAAATGTTAGTGCTTTGTACGGCTTTCTAATTTTTCCATATAAATTAAGCATATATATCTTATCTTTTATATGTGGTTGAATAATTATCTGTTTTCAATATGATAAAAATCCTTTTTGTCATTTTAAGGGTGTTATAGAGGACAGATTTCCTCTGTTCCCAATAAAATGAATATCAGAGAAACCCCTTTTTGGATATTTTCATTATAACTTTTTCTAGAATGCTTTTCATTCCTTCTCTCTCTCTTTCTTTCTCTTTCTCTCTTTTTCCCTTTTGTCTTTCATTCAACATGATTGCGCAATATGTCCTGGATTTGTCTAAATCTCCTTATTTTGTCCTGAATGGATATTTTAATTTTGACTCTTTTTTTTCTCTTTCTTTTTTTCTTTCTTTCTTACATTCCTTCTTTCTTCAAATTTCTCTTGCCTCAGCATGTCACACAGTAGGAATATACATGCCTACAATCATGTCTACCTTCTGCCTAATATTATTTTTTTAATTTAAAAAATTATTAGCTCTATGTATCCAGTTTTGTTTCTTTTTTAATGAAACTAGATTAACATAGTACTAAAATACCAGAAAAATTCTTAGAATATGCAAATTACAAAAAATAATATTTTCAATATCCATGACTGTTATTTAACAGTAATTATTAATAACATTAAGAAATAATCATTGTTATAGATATTTGTGCCTTATAATATATTGCAAATAAACCACAGAAACTATTATAAGCTTATAAACATTTCACATTTATGAATCAAATATTGTAAAATGTCAACAGTTTTTCTTATAAAAATACTGAGAACCATTCACATTTTGACATAAATATAGACTATCTGTACTATTTGTTATGATTTAAATGAAGAATGCCTTAACACAAGCTTATATATACATTGTGTGTGGTTATATATACATGTTGCTATTATTTGGGAAAAGGGTAGAAGCTTTAGGAACTGAAACACATAAGTCTCATTAGTTGTACATTTGAAGACTGTACCTTATCAGCATCACTTCCTGTTCCTCTACTTCCTGTTTACCATGAGGTCACTAACCTATGACATAGACCCCCATAACCACCACACTGTCCTCTAGATCAGTAGATCAAATCAACGAATGGGAACTGTGATTTTTGATGCTATGAGCCAACAAAACTTACTCCCTTTAATTTGTTTTTTTTTTCAGACTTTTTGTCATGTAATGACAGTGTCTGACTGATATTTTATTTATTCAATAAGCTTTTTGAATTTCTCCTGGGGAAAAATAATGTAGCTTAGTCTATTATCTTTTTACTGATAGCACAATACTGTAAGTAGAATAAGACTATACAGGTGGCTTTTTTTGTTATTATTTTTAAGCTCAATTTTCACAGCTCAAGAAGGTCAAGAGCATGAACTCAGATCTTTTTAAGGGATTGCAAGGTAGAGGACATAGGTTGGCAAGAGTGACTGACCACATCTGTAGACAAGAAGTCACATATGAGATCTGGAGGCCAGGCTTTGGTTTGCAGAGAAACTCACTCTCAAGAGAAATACTGAATTTTGACACAGAGTACCTTAATCATTGTAGGGGCTGCAATGTCAGTGATGGGAATACTTTATACTAGGATCCAGCTATACATCCAAGAACACACCTACAGTACAAGAAGTCTTAGGTGACAAAGGCATAATACCTATCCAAGGTATAACACCAAGCTTATTAAGACTAATATAGTTGATAACTAAGTTCAACAGGGTAGTCTCCCAAATTTACAACATACTCATGAATATAAAAACTTCAGTCATCTGTTGACATGATATATACAAGTGTCTGTTCTACTAATACGCAAAAAACACGTTCTGTTCTGGCTTGTTCTAAACGTTGAAAAGTTGTCTCTTTTAGGCAAAATGGATCTCTAATAAGAAACTTAAGCTTTATAGGAAATGAAAGAGGGACTTTCTAAATTGTAGGAAAGAATTTCCAGAAGAAATAGCCAGACTGCTTCTTTAGTTTCCTTTATCCATTACCTTTATTACTCCTACCTACACCATGAAAATATGTTAAAAGAAGTTTCCCAAGTCAGGTAAGACTATATTTCAGGAAAAGCAGAAGAATGACTATTGCTCTTTGGACAGGGTCAGGGAAGGTTATGTGTTATGACTCTACTCATGTGAATGAATGCAGTTCTAATTGTTTAGTGCTTGATCTCAAGGCTGGGGTTTATAAGTAAGTAAGTCTGTAATACCATTTTCATCTTCCAGATACTGGGCAGATTGGAAATGACGGAGGTTTGTCCTGGAATATAGTTGTTATTTATTGTGTGTTTTCAGGGTAACTTCCATTAACAATGCTTCACTGTAGAGTGAAAAGACCCTTGAAGGGATTTGGTAACTTGCCAAGTTTCCTAATCATGACTTTTTCTGTCAGTCTACTTTGGAATTCGTAGACTCCATTAAACCCTGAGTCACCCCTCTATCTCTCCTTTTAATTTTCCATTTTTTACCAGTTAGTCTGAATGCCAGTGGTAGAAGGGAAATGGCAGAGCTAAAGGGAAAAAAAATTACATGGGTTTGTATGGCCAAAGGAAGAGTATGCTAGTGTGTCTTATACAATATTCGTTCTTACTTCCTACTTTATGGCCATTGCTGAATATATTTCAATGTCAGTAAGAATTAACTCCCTTTAAATGTCTCCCTAGGTCTAAGCATATGGCACTATGAGGAAATTTCTGTGAAGGAACTATTTATTATTTTTCTCAAGGATAATTGTTCAGCCAGGCACCTGTTAAAAAATAAATTAGGCAGGATGGCAGTGTAATATTACTCTCCCTTATATCTCAATTACTTTTTCTGTAAAACACAGGAGACTACATGGAAAGGTTCTATTTGCAGATTGTGTTTTTGGATGTGGTCTATTTAGGCTATTTTAACATAATAATGGAAGTGCTAATTGCTGTTGTGGCCTCAAAGGTGAAATATTACCTCAAGTTCAATGGCTTGATTTTTTTCCCTATCTTTATCTAAGCCCTAGGTCAAATTGCCTAAAGCTGAATATGACAACAAAATGCTATTTTGCATTTTAGCCTCCATCACTGAGAGAGTATGGAGTCCACTGGGAGGAGAGCCACAGAAATGCTCGCACCAGCTGTCAGTCAAATGTGCACATTGACTATTAAGAGGCAATTGGTATTTTTAAGAGAATAAATGTCTCATGATTCAGAGTCTTGTTTGTTTTATTATTTAAAAATGGTTGTCAGTATTTGAATGATTTGCACACTTTTTTTCTATATTTTTCTTTTGTTTTGTAATCTGCAAAACATATTTTCCTTTTAATCAAAAAAATAACATGCATGTTATTTAATCTTTAGTGAGATAACTTCCAATGTAATATCACAGAAATTATAGGTTCTTATAATTTGTCAGTTTAATATTTCTACTATAATTGTATTAGTAAAATAGAAAGATATCTAAATTGTTCCCAGCTATATCTCATGTAATATATCTGCTTTGAATTTATGTACAGTAATACGTGAGTGGAAGAGAACATTTGGAATTAAAGATGAATAAATAAAGATAAATTTAATAGGAGGCCCAAACATACAAGCAAAAATAAGAAAGCTAGGCCTTTTATTTTTGTTTTATTTAAATAAATATGTGTGCTTGTTTGTGTTCATGATGAGAACTATATATACATAAGTTCAAATTATATGGAGGTCCACAGACTCTCTGAGGTAGTGTTTTAAGTGCTAATGAGCTTCTTGCATGGGAGCTGGGGTCCCAACTCTGATCATCTGAAAGAATAGTACATGTTCTTAACTGCTCATCCATTTTTCTAGCAACTTGACCTCTTATTCTATGTCCATGTGCACCTAGAATGCTTAGATAGTGGATCCTTAGCCGTTTGATTCTGCCTAACATTAGCTTGCAGTTTATTACAGCCACTTCTTTTTTTTTCCAATTTTATTTTAATTGGTATTTCCTTTTTTATTTTTTCTATTTTTTAAAATTAGATATTTTCTTTATTTACATGTCAAATGATATCTCCTTTCCCAGTTTCCCCTCTGAAAAAAAAAAAGAAAGAGAAAGAAAGGGGAAAAAAAAAAACCCTGTTCCCTCCCTGTTTCACCTGCTCACCAACCCACCCTCTCCCACTTCTTGTCCCTGGCATTTCCCTACACTGCGGGCACAGAACCTTCACAAGACTAAGGGCCTCTCCTCTCATAGATGACTGACTAGGCCATCCTCTGCTGTACATATGCTGCTGGAGCCATTAGTCCCACCATGTGTACTCTTTGGTTGATGGTTTAGCCCTGGGAGTTCTGAGGGTACTAGTTAGTTCATATTGATGTTTGTCCTATGGGGCTGCAAACCCTTCAGACCCTTGGGTCTTTTTTCTAGCTCCTTCACTGGGGACCCTGTACTCAGTCCAATGGATGGCTGTGAGCTTCTACTTCTCTATTAGTCAGGCACTGTCAGAGCCTCTCAGGAGACAACTATATCAGGATCCTGTCAGCCAGCACTTGCTGGCATCCACAATAGTGTCTGGATTTGATGATTGAATATGGGAAGGATTCCAAGGTGGAGCAGTCTCTGGATTGTCCTTCCTTTAGTCTCTGCTCTATACTTTGTCTCTGCAACTCCTTACATGGGTATTTTGTTCCCCATTTTAAGAAGTAACAAAGCCAAAATATAGTTCACAAATCACAAAAAACTCAAGAAGAAGGAAGACCATAGTATGGATACTTCATTCCTTCTACAGCCATTTCTTTCTCTTTTTTTATTAGATGTTTTCTTTATTTACATGTAAAATTTCCCTTTCCCAGGTTCCCCTCCAAAAAACAAACAAACAAACAAAACCAACAAGAACAAACCCCTTTTGCCTCCCCCCTCCCCATGCCTGTCACCCCACCCTCTCCCACTTATTGGTCCTGGCATTCCTCTACACTGGGGCACAAAACCTTCACAAGGCTGAGGTTCTTTCCTCCTATTGATGATCGAATTTGCAATCCTCTACTATACACATGCTGCCAGATAAAAAGGGGAATCAAACACCCACAGAAGGAGTGGCAGAGATTAACTATGGAGCAGAGACTGAAGGAAGGACAAGCATATAGCTGTCTCCTAAGAGGCTCTGACAATACCTGACTAATACAGATGTAGAGGCTCACAACCATTCATTGAACTGAGTACACGGTCCCCAATGAAGGAGTTAGAGAAAGGTTCTATGGAGCTGAAGGGTTTACAGCCCCTTAGGACGAACAACAATTACTAACTAGTACCCTCAGAGCTCCCAGGGACCCAACTGCCATTTCTTTAAGTTGATCTATCATGACCCTGTATATAAGACGCTGGTAGTCCTGGTAGACTTAATTACAGAGCATTTTCATTTTCAGATATTAGAATTCATTTGAAATGGACAAAGAATGATTTGAATCTGTAAATTAAAAAAAAAAAGAAAAGAATTATCAAAACAAGACCCTTTTGGTACTTTTTCCTGAAATAAAATTATATTTTGAAAATGATACCTACAAAATATAACCATTCCTGGTTATATTAGATAATCCTATGAACCCAGTAGTCATCCTGCTAATACATCTGCTTGTCATATCCTATGGGCTTAGGTCTCTCTCCTGCAGCCTGGCTGCTGCTCTCTGCTGCTGAGGGCTGGAGCTGTCTGCTGCTGACGCCTGGGGCTGCAGGGTGCATTAGTTAAAAAGGAAGCAATACATAAGTGAGATACTTTATTATAGGAAAAAAATCGATTGGTCATATAGAGAGAAAGAATAAAGAGGAAGGAGAAGAGGAGAGAGAGAGAGAGAGAGAGAGAGAGAGAGAGAAAGAGAGAGAGAAAGGAAAGAAAGGAAGCAGGAAAGCAAGAAGGCAAGAGAGAGAACAAAAAGCAAGAGAGAGAGAGGAAGAAGGCAAGAGATGAAAGAGGGCAGGAGCAGGGACAAAGAGCAAAAGAGAGGGGAAGGGGCAAACTGCCCTGTATAATATGTGAGGTGTGGCTATCTGTGGGGAGAGGCATAACTGGCTGTGGTCAGATGACTGGAGGTAGGGTCCAGCTAGAATGCTGGGAGCTTGAGGCATTGTCTACCTGATAGAGCACGCATCTCCCGAGGGGAAGCTGTGAAAGGTGTGACTGAAACAGGGGCTAAAGTCTTAGGAGTTCTAGTCGAACACCTTCAGTCCCTTGCAGGCAAAGATATTGCCAACTGGGCTACCGGGGTTCGAGTAGGCCTAGGTTGCCTGAACCATCCACTGCTCTGCAATATCCAAGCTAACATACACTTCTGTCTGGCCATGCTTCTCTGATTATGACATGCTCCTATTAGAGCAGTTGCTGGGATGACAGAGTTTCTCCTTCAATGGATGCCACTGTAGCCCCTAATGCAAATCCTTATCAATACTCCAATTACTTGGAACAAACCAACATTTCCTGAGTCAGTCATTTTCCTCTTTAACCATCTATGCCTATTTCAAATGCTACTTACCCTTTATGATTACAAAATGTGGCCTTTTCTTAATTATGACACATCTTTTCTCTATAGAAACTAGAGCTTCCACCTCGAGTCCTTGATTACAAATTGCTTTATAGCCATGGTTTTTGCCTTCTAGGAGAACATGGATAGATAGGTGACTCTTCTCACTTGCATTCTGCTTCTTTTCTGCTAGGTTTTTGATGGCCTTTCAAATGTAGCTTTCTGATGTGAATCAGCAGATCATTCTTCAGTGACAGTTTCTTGAGAGGAAGTATCAGGGCATCATAAATATAGGTGTTAAGAAAGTTTGAGATCAGTGTGTTGCGCCTAGCAACTTCATAAAAAGGGACAGCGCCTTATACAGTATTTTCAGAGGAAAATAGGACAGCATCTACAGAAAGCTTTTGTACAGTGGGGAAAATTGCAGACCTGCTTGACCCTCAGCCTACAAACAGAAAGAAAAATAAATAGCATTACCATCTTATTTCTACTTACAATCATATCTAGGTACTCTCAACCTATTCCAAACTTATAGAAAAGTGATGCTGTAGGAACTGAAGGGATTTGCAACCTCATAAGAACAACAATATCAACCAATCAGACCCCCCCAAACCTCCTAGGGACAAACTGCTAACCGAATAGTACAGAGAGGGGTACCCATGGCTCCAAATGGATATGTAGCATCACTGGAAATGCTGCCATTGCTCCTGTGGAGGCTTGATGACCCATTACGGGGGAAGACTAGGTCACTGAGGCAGGAGTGGGTGGGAGGTTGAGAGAGCACCCTCATAGAGGCAGGGGACGTGGAAGAAGGGATAGGGGCTTATGGAGGGGAAACTGGGAAGGGGGTAGCATTTGAAATGTAAATAAATAAAATAACCAATGAAAAAGTGATGCTGGGATAGGGAGCCTGAATCTCTTGACTTCTGACATTATTATATGTGGTCATCAATGGCAGCAACCATAAAACACATTTAAACAAATCAATCAGCTCGGTCATAATTCAAGTTTAGTTGTTCATTGCTCTCAGATACTCTTTAAGATATAAATTATTTTAATTATTTTATGTAACTGGAAACTGATTTAAGGAGAAAATACTTTATTTGTGAATAGTATACTAAATGGAATCTTTGGTGCTTATAACTAAAACACATTAAATACATTGATATTTGGTCAGGACATTTGTATTAGTACCATGTACTCATGATGGATCTGAGTAGTTCTAAGAGAAACCACACAAAAGGCAAAGTCTAAAGGCTTCTCAGTCCATCCTGTTATAAGAAAAGTGGTCAGAAAATAGTATAGAATATGGGATCCTATAGTTGCTCACCCAGAAAAAATGAGACACTTTGAGATTGACAAGCAATGACAGCAACATCTAATACTAAACAATAAAGTTGAGTGTTGAGAAAAACAGTAATGTATTCCAATATATGTAACATGTAAGTATTATAGTTTCAAAGCTTTAATAAATGAGTTGGGGAAAGTGTTTAAAGTTAAAGAAACAAATTATAGATATATATAATCAGCAGAATACGTCAGTCTAGTCCACTGAACACCACTATTCTGAAGACACATTATTTCAGAAAATCTAAACCATTTGCTCCTGGTATTGCCCTCCAGACCACTTCTTGACTCAACTGTAATGAGGGCCAAGAAAAGATTCCAACTCATTTCACCTATCAACTCTATCTTGCCCACAGTTGACTGAATAGCTAGACTCTGTGTTAATCCATATCCGCATTGAATCATTGCAAGTTTATCTAAAAAACAAGGCCCCCAAAATATGTCAAAAATTAAATATAGGCTAAAAATGATACAATATTTTCATTGTGAGGATCCTTGAAGAATTGGAGAAAATTTGAGAGGTATAAATTAAAAGTAGAGTAAAATTTTAGATCTATGTTATCAGTTGAACAGAAATCTTTAGGTTAGGTATAGAACATATCTGAGAAATATAAGTGTTTTCAACTTTTCAAGGATAATAATATGCATGTAAAAATTTTGGAAGCATTGTCATTGTGATGTGAGCTGTCTGAATATGATTGGTAAAATAGTAAAGAAGCAATAAATTCTATAAGGAAATAGATGAATGTGACTATTCCTGGGCTCTATTAATAAACATAATTTATATTATGACATAGATACGATTAATGATAGAGATAGATAGATAGATAGATAGATAGATAGATAGAT
>JADRCD010031784.1:0-11633 GCA_019843815.1 Montemys delectorum
CCCCCCCCCCCCGTATCACACTGTATCTGGGTATGGGGTGTGTGTGTGTGTGGTCATGAGATGGGTAGATTAGATTTCTCCTTTTGAGAGGAGATGAACATTCTTATTGCATGTAAAGGAGCATTTGGGATGAGAGTTTCGGGGAGGTGGGAACAGATTAGACTTGCTGAAGTACGAATGCTCATGGGCACAGGCATGTAGGGGTGTGGTGTGTGGCTAATTTTTGAAGAGTTTTCAGAGAAACACTGATGCACACAATGTGAATATTAAAGGTTTTCCTTTTTTCCCCTTTCTTTCTTATTTATTTTTTTTCCTTCAGAACTAATAATTGTATCTTAAATAATTCACAGGAATTGTCGATTTTAATTTTGTAGGGAATCAATCATTCCCCTCACAAGCAGTTTCTTTGAGAAAATTTCCAGTGTGAATCTAAGGGCATCTCCCTAGGTCATTAACAATGGTGGTGTTCAGCTGCTACCCAATCTTGCTGGGCAATAGGTAGCCAGGAACCCTGTCTGCTAATTCAGCGAAGATGATGTAAGTCAATTCCCATTAAATAAAGGGCATTCATTCCCGAGAGCCCAGGACAACACTTGTGCATTAACCTGACCAAAGCTGGCAGGAGCACTGGGATTGCCCTTGGACACAGCAGCCACTTGTTTTTTTTGTTTTATTTTTGTTTTTGTTTTTGTTTTTGTTTTTGTTTTTTCAAGACAGGGTTTCTCTGTGTAATCCTGGCTATCCTGGAACTCACTCTGTAGACCAGGCTGACCTCGAACTCAGAAATCCACCTGCCTCTGCCTCCCAAGTGCTGGGATTAAAGGCGTGCACCACCACTGCTTGGCTACATCAGCCAATTTTGACTGAATCATCAGTGCCACACATGTGGATGTTTACCTACCTTTAAAAAGTTGCATCTGAGTAGGGAAAGAACTGCCTTACTCATGCTAAAAAATCCCTTGAAACTATGGTGAAAACATCTCCTTTGGGGAGCCACTGACTTTCCACCAGCAACTAATAAAATATTTTCCATTTGAAAATTGGCTGAACTTTCTTGCCCTAAAAATTAGTTACATAAAAGCTTTTGGAGAGGAGATTAAAAAGCAAGAGGAGAAAGGGGAAGCTGTGACAAGATCCAGGGGCGATGTTTTGGAGAGCATTCCATCTGCTTGCACAGAAATTCCTTGGGATTTCATTTTCCTGCTGTTTCTCTTCTTTGGACAGGATTACCAATGGGTTCTAAATACTCCAATGCTGGTGAAAAATTCAACGGAGTGAAAGAAACAAACCAGAGAAACAAAGCTCAGACTCCAAATGATGGAGAGGAAGAGCCAGGAGAGAAGATGCAGGACTGTAATTCGGAAGCTGATCATACTGACATTATCTGGTCAGCTATGTTAACAATGTCACAGAGAAATGATCAACACCCTTTCAAGAATTACGCAATGGTTTGAAGTATTTCAAAAATGTACTTTTAAGCATTGCTATAAACGGTAATCTCATTAACAGACATGTAGCCTTCTGTTATTAAATGAATGGCCTCATTCCTAGTCTTTATGATAAGACTGAGTTTTGAGATGTGACCACAGGGTGGACGTATGCATTTGTATGTGCATGTGTGCTCGCTCGCCTCAGTGATTTGCATGCTATATTTGCCTGGATCATAATTGATGTTAAAAGCAAATGTGTGGCAAGTGCCGTAGAGCTATAGAGGTGGCTCAGTGGGTAAGAGCATGAACTGCTCTTCCAGAGAACCAGGGTTCACTTCCCAGCACCCACATGGCAGCTCACAATCATCTGGAACTGCAGTTCCCAGGAATCAGGTGTCCTTTTCTGGCCGCCACAGGCACCAGGCACACACATGGTACACAGACAAAATACTTATACACAGAAAATAAATGAAGAAGGAAAGAAAAGAAGGAAGGACGAAGGAAGAAAGAAAGAAAGAAAGGAAGAAATGTAAAACGCAGTACTATAATACCCACCATAGTACAAGAGAGTGCTTGTACTATAAAGTCAGTAGTGTTTGAAACAAGAATAATTTTACAAGATTCATCTATTCCTGTATCAAATTTGGTCCTACAGCTAATATGTAGTGGTTTCCAGAAAGGGCAAGAACCCATGTAACTACATATTAATAGATACTAGAAAACTAGATTTCAGCTGATTGTTTTAGAGCATTGGTTCTCAACCTATATGGGTCATGACCCCTTAGGATGTTACATATCAGATATTTACATGAAAACTCATAAGCAGTAACAGAATTACAGTTATAGAGTGGCAATGAACTCATCTGAGGAACTGTGGTAAAGGATTAATGGTGTTAGGAAGGTTGAGAGCCACTGTTTTAGAGTAACAGATAAGGAACTTACACACATTTTGTTTCAAACAACCCCAGTCCATCATCAGAGATAGGGGTTCCTCGAAGGCTCTGTAGCTGCTTGCTGGCTTTGCTGGAGTGAGGCATGCCCCAAACAAGGTGGACTGACTAAGCAGAGGGATGCTGGGATGTGCATGTATGAGAGGGCCTCTGTCCCCACACAGCTAAGTGCTGATACATGCAGCCTCATGATCTTACGCCTGCCACAGGCCAACACAACGCAGTCCTCTGCGGGATTTGCTTACAAGTTGTATTTTCAAAACTGTTTTGAAAGTTAAAATTACATAATAGAAAATCAAATCCATGATTTTGCAAGTCAAACAGTGCCAAGGGAAAATTTAGCCCAAGGTCTTTGTAAGCATAAGTACACCTGTCCAACTGGGCTTTCCTCTCGTGATTCTTTAACTCTCAAGCCCAAGAGGCAGAAGCTCACAGCATGGTCAATTCACACCAGAGACAGAGGCTCACACCTTGGGCGATTCACACCAGAGTAGAGGCCCACACTCTGGGCAATTCACACATCCTCACTTTCATCACGTTTTCTGGGGCCTCACCTGGTTCTTCGGGGCTATGATGTGCCACACACAAGTAACTCCTATGGGGTAATCTCGGTCTGGCCAGTTGGGAGTTTTAAAGGAACCGGAAGGTTTTTCAAGGCGTCCTCCACAATACCGGTCTCCTGAAGTTATTAAATATGAAAACCACACAAGTTTATATCCTAACATAGATCACGGTAGTACAATCACCTGGAGGTTAGGAATGGAAACATTAGGGGCATCATAGTATGGTACAGGCTCTTCTGTTTTCTCTTTGAAAAAAAAAAAAAAGACCACGCACACAGTCTGCTCTCTACATCTAATTTGCTTTTGAGATGGTCCTTCTGTAGCACAGGCTAGACACAAACGCAGTGTGCAGCTGAGTCTGACGTTGTTCTTCTGCCTCCACCTCCAGTGCCCTGATTACAGGCACGCTATCCCCAAACCCAGCCCACTGATGACTTTTTAGTGTCTGACATGTCACACAAGACAAGGAGAGAGTGGACCAAGAGCCACAGCTTTTCTCCTGCCCGTTGTTTTCCTCCTTTTGGACAAAGAAATTCCCACCCATTCAGAAGTGTAGCCAGTGCAATGAATCCGCTTCTAAGAATTGTCAAGGCATTTTCTTCATTGGTTATTTATTAAATCCCCAAGGACACAAAATTTAAATGATCTCTTATAGACAGTTTTTATTACTAATATCTAGTATTACTTTCTTCCATCTATCTATCTATCTATCTATCTATCTATCTATCTATCTATCTATGTATAGTCTAGTAACATGTAAGATTACTCAGTTTATAAAAACAACACGTACTTACAAATCTGAGGCAGCCACCAATGAGGACCTGAGTTTGATTCCCAAAACTTTTTCCCAGGTAAAAAGTGCGAGGCACGGTAGTGTGTGTGTGTCATCTCAGCTCTGGAGAGCGGAGGCACCTAGATCCTTAAGGTGCGCTGGCCAGCCAGTCTAGCAGGACTGCAGGCTCCAGGTGCCAGACTGGCAGCCTACCTACCCCAAGGGATAAGCGCCTGAGGAGCAATACCTAAGGTTGACATCTGCCTTCCACACACATGTGTGCACAGTCACACTCATACCCACACAAAAACATGTTTATGAACTTCCAGCAATACAGAAAAACATATAAGTCAAATTTACCCCAGTCCTACCATCTAAAACCCAACACTGTTAACATTTAACAAATTGTAATTTAGACATTGGATGCAAGTACCATTATGTCCTTTGTACACAAGGAAATAGTTTTAGAAATTTATTTTGATATAAAGTTAGAAATATAATTTCACTTAGATTTAACTCACAAATAACTGAGCTGAGACTAAAGGAACAAAACATTCTTTCGACATGGTGAAGTCTTGAAACAAATATGTAAATTTAAGAAAACATACTATAAAGTTTGAGTTTGGAATAATTTCTAAACTATGAGTGAAAACTTGAAGCATACATATAATGAATAGGATAGAGTTGTCTCTTTGTACCCCTCATCCCTTGTCAGCTGCTGTCACTGGTTATCTGTTTTCTCCCCATGGCTACTCAATCCCCACCACCTGCTTTGTTGTTTTAGTATTACTTTAATGTCACAGGTTTGGGATATAATGTCACACTCATCAACCTTAACTTTACATGATTGACAAATGAATGTACCAATGTGGGCCACACTCCTGAGACCATATGGAATCCGGCTCTCACAAAACACCCGTCATACCACTTTTCTGAACACTTTCCCCCACAGTTTCACCATAGTGCTTTGTATGACTTGGGTCATGTCGGGGGCCCCCTTTGTCTTCTGCCGCTGTCTCCGGTGGTTGTATTTAGACTGCCGGATAGCGCTCCACTGTCTGCACACACAACAGTTTGTGTGCCCATGCTTCTACTTGTGCTTCTTTGGGGTTGTGTCCTAGTTTGAAATTTGTTGCTATAATAAACCATCATGACCAGACAAAGGGTTTCTGGGCATTCTGGACCATCATCAGGCTTGCAATGGCCGTGTCCTTGGTGGGGAAGAAGATAGTATTTGTGATGGGAAACACGAAGAAGCTGGAGGAGGTCACTTAGATTCTAGGAGATAAGTTTCCTTGCTCTTTGGTGGCACAGAAAATTGACCTGCTTGAGTACCAGGGAGAGCCAGATGAAATCTCCATACAGAAGTGTCTAGAGACAGCTCCCTAGGTGCAGGGCTCTGGCCTGGTGGAGGATTCCTGGATGGGCTTTAATGCACTCAGAGGACTCCCTGGTCCCTACATAAGATGGTTCCCGCAGAAGCAGAAACCTAAAGGTCTCCATTAGCTCCTAACCAGCTTTGAAGACAAATCAATCTATGCACTCTGCACATTTTCTCTCAGCACTGGGGACCCAAGCCAGCTAGTACTCCTGTTCAGAGGCCAGACCTTGGGACAGATTATGATACCACGAGGCTGCCGGGACTTTGGCTGGGATCCCTGCTTTGCTTTCCTCCTGATGGATATGAGCAAATGTACATAGAGATGCCAAAGGCTGAGAAGAACACAATTTCTCATTGGTTCTGAGTTCTGCTCAAGCTACTCGAGTACTTTAGTGTGGCTGCTGGGACTGGAAACCACTATGGTCATGGGTGTGGGGGGGGGTGAGGGGAAGGGGGCTACAAGAACGCCCCAGGAGGCAGGCACTCCTGGCAAGGATTCTCTGGGTTTCCCTTTGCCAGGGGATTCAGGCAGCTTCAGCAGCCAGTTCTTAGAAGAGAAGTTGGCTCTGCATAGGAGAACTCTGGGCCAGTTGATACTAAACTCCTGCCCTTCAGGATTCAAGAGTTGCCTTTGGCCACGTATGGTAGTGCACACTTTTAATCTCAGAATTTGGGAGACGGAGCCAGACAGATCTTTGTGAGTTCGAGGCCAGCCTGGTTTACATAGTGAATTACTGGACAGCCAGAGCTACATAGTGAGACCCTGTCTCAAAAACAAAACAAAGCAAAACAAAACAAAACAAAACAACCAAAGCAACAACAAGAAAGAGTTGTTCTTATAGCTGCTGGCCCTGGGATCCTGAGAAAAATTTGGGTGTTCACACTTCTTATCTGGTCTGGCAAAGAAACAAATTTGCTTATAGAATGTAGCAAATTAAATTCTGGAAGGCATTTGTTTCCAAAATAAATAGTGTGTCTGTTTTGAAAAAAACAAACAAAAAAACCCCCAAAAACCAAAAACATCGTAGCCAAAAGTAACTTGCGGGGGGTGGGGGGTGGGATGTGAGGTGGGATGGGGTAGGGTGGAGTGGGGGGGGGTACTTCAGGGTTTTATTTCTCTTACATGTTCTGACCAGAGTCATTCCTGAAGGAAAGTCAGGGCAGGAACTTAAGGCAGGACTGAAGAAGAGGCTGTGGAAGAATCCTGCTGACTGGCTTTCTCCTTGTGGTTTGTTCAGCCTGCTTTCTTATGCAGCCTGGGACCACTGGCCCAGTGACGCCGCCCATAGTGGGCTTGGTCCTCCCACATCAGTCCTTAATTAAAAACTTCCCCACAGACTTGCCTAGAGATGGGGACATTTTCTCCATTGAGAAACCCTCTTTCCAGATGATCTTAGCTTGTGTCAAGCTGACAGAAAATTAACTGGCCCAGGTAGGTTGCTTTCAATGTAAGCTATTGTTAGTGAGGCTGCTATGATTATTTTTGTGTACAGCTTCTTTTTTGATATGTGTTGAGATTCGGTCTTTTGCTTATATTGTAATGCTAAATACTGACCCCCCCCCCCAAGGCCTGGTCGCCCTTAGGGATTTAGAGAGTGTGCACATAGACCCAAGTGACACTATGTGACCTTGCCCCCCTCCAATTTACCCCAGATTGGTGAATAAAGGTGCCTACAGCTTATAGCTGGGCAGAGAGGCAGAGCTTGGCGTTCCTAGGCTGGTGGTCTGAGAAGAACCACAAGGGAGGGAGAAGGTGGTGGAGAGAGAAGATGCCATGGAGTAAGAATCATAAAATCATGGCCATGAGGGCTGGCCAACTGGAGTTAAGAGCAGCCCAGACTGAACATGGTAAATCATATTGTGGAGTTATTGGCATGGAAATAGACATAACAGAATAGAAGGTAGATATGTGCCCAGCCCTGGTGCAGATTAAGGCTTATTATAAATATAAAAAATGTGTGTCTTTTATTTGGGCACTGAATGACCAAAGGCAGGGTGGAAGCCCCTGACTAAGATTAGATGCCTTTTCATTTTCTTACAATATCCAAGAATGCATTGCTGGGCCAGATAACTTCATTCAACAATCAACACCACCACAACTTCTCCAAACACCAAAGAGTCTGTTGGCGGTTTATACTTCTCCAGGAGTACTGAGGTCATTGGCCCCTCCCCATTATTGGTACCACATAATGTTATAGATTTTCAGTCAATGTAATAAGGAAGTAGTGGCTTCTCACCATGATCTTTAAAAAAATTTTTTTGAGATTTTATTTTATTCTATTTGCATTAAATATGCTTCAGTGCACATTCAGTGTTTGCCTGAATATATAATCTGTGTACCATATGTATGCTGTGCTCACAAAGGCCAGAGGAAGGCAGCAGATCTCAAGGAACTCAACTTGAGACAAGACTTACAGCTCCTGGTCCTCTGGAAGACCAGCCAGTGAGTGCTCAACTACTGAGCCATCTCTCAGCCCCTCACTGTCTTAATTTGCATGTCTGCCTTAATTTGCATTTCTCTGATGATTAATGATACTGGCATTCACAGCATTCTCTGCAAATGTCTGAAAAAGTACTTCACACAGTTTGTCTTTATTGTTGGATGTGATTTTTATGTATTCTGGGTATAAACTAACTAGCAGACACTTTGCAAATGTCTCCTCTAGTGGTGTGGGTTGCCTGTGCATATTTGTGCTGGTATAATTTAATAAGCATGTTTTAATTTTAATGAAGTTGACACGATATATGTCTTTTCCATCTTTATACTCTCAATTTGTTTTTTGTATTTCAAGCAGTTTTTGGTAGACAAACACATGGCCTGGTCTTGCTTTTAATCTATCTCAACAATAACTTTCTTTGATTTGGGTGTTTAATTCATTGTAACTAGTGTATTTATGGATGTCTTGGGTTTAGTGTGCCTATTGCCATTTTTTTTTCCAATTTTGTCCTCCTCGTTTATTATATGGACTCTCCCTCCTAGCTTTTTTAAGTGGGTAACTTTGATATTCTATATAAATATTTTGTCTGTTCTTCATAGATCTTCTGATTTTAATGGATGCTCAATGTACTTAACTCATAACCTATACAGAGCTCAGTGTGTGTTGGGGGGGGGCTCTAAGTTTGCATTCAGATATCCCTTGTTGTCAAATATAAGACAATCTGTCTTCTGTAATGTTTTAGTCATGAACACCCCTGAAAAGAAATCAGAAGACGAGCATAGTGCCCTTCCATGCTAACCGCTCCCAGTGGGCATTTCTTCACTGGTCAGCCCTTACTATTATTGCCCTGAGCATCCTATGCTGCCTTCAGCATCTCTTGTAGCACAGATATAAAAATGTCCCTGAGATACTCCTAGCACTTGTGAATGTGCTACCTTGGCTTTTATGTCGGAAGGCTGGCTGTTGAGGATGTGGGCATGCTCGTTCCAGCACCAGAAGGATGCCATGACAGTACCCTCTGCTGCTTCTCCAACAGGAAGCTGAGCCCAGCCCTTACTTCTTGTCCTTCATCTGCCCACCTTTCAATTTACTATCTTCTTCTTCGCTGTATCAATTCATATCAATTCATACACTGTGTTAAATCTAGGTGCAGCGAAGTCACATTTCTTTATACATTTGTTTTTGTACTATTATCACTCTTTCAGAGATAGAACTCACAGTGTACCTTAGACAAGGTGACAATATCTCACTAGCTTTCAGTCCTCTTTTCTTCAGTCTTTTCTCTGCTGGTATTTCAGACTGGTAGCTCCTATTTACGAGGAACTATTTTCTGTAACCTACAGTCTATTTGTTGGGTAAATTATAAGATACCAAGTTCTGTATCTTCTAGTTCTAAAAATCATCTTGTTCTCTTTTCATATTTTCTGCTTCTTGTTTTTATTCTACATGTGTCTCTTTTAAATCTTGAAACCACCACTGTCCCCTCTCCCTCAAGAGTGGAGATTGAACCCAGGACTTTGCAAATATTAAACAAGCATTCTGTCAGGGGCTGGTGAGATGGCTCAGCGGGTAAGAGCACTGACTGCTCTTTCAGAGGTCCTGAGTTCGAATCCCAGCAACCACATGGCTTACAACCTCCCATAATGATATCTGATGCCCTCTTCTGGTGTGTCTGAAGTCAGCTACTGTGTACTTATAATAAATAAATAAATAAATAAATAAATAAATAAATAAATAAATAAAACAAAACAAAACAAGCATTCTGTCACTTGGCCACACCTCCAGGCCTCCCTCCCCTTTGTTGTAAGCCATTCCCAAAACCTGTCTGCCTGTCTGCCTGTCTGTCTACACCTTATAGTTCCACACGTTTCCTGTTGGTCTATTTCTCTACAGAGAAATCACCAATGCAGAAATACAGTAAGCAGCCCGAGTGAAAAGTGCAGCATTTCTCAGCTCATTGAAACCCCTGACTTATGACGGGTTACTCTATTGACTGCCTTCTACTTCACTAAGCATGTGCGTTATGAATGGGTTACATTATACTTCAGATTCTGTTATATTCCTATGAAAAAAAAATAATTTTTCTCCTAGTAGACAGTTAGCTACACTCTAACTCAGTCTGTCTCCCTGGCAGCGGCCAGAGGCTCTAATCCCTGTTCTGGGCCTTCTGTCAGCAGGCTTGTCCCGAAATTGTAGTTTTTCAGTTAAAGACATGAGTAGATTTTCTGTGTATATTTTGAACCTTCTGCTTCTGGAGCACCTTGCTTGGATTTCTACCCCAGTGCCCTGGTTGTAACGCCAGCCCCTGATCCTGTCTCTTGACTTCTCAACCTTGTCACGTTGCACCACCGCCCAGGCAGATGAGCAGTCCCCTCAGGCAGCAGACAGGGGATTTAGAAGCCCTGCCTGGTCCAGCCATCCCTTCAAGCGCTCTCCTGGAGAGCTCCTATGAACCAACATGAAGATGTTACAAAACAGAGCGTGAGGTAACAGCTATGAAATAATGTGGGATTTCACCTAGGTTTTTAAAGAGTTGTTGTAAAAGTACACGTGTGTAAGTAAACATGGAGAGAAAGCCATGCCTGTCGGGAGGATGAGGTGTAACAGCGGATGGTACATCTGTGAAGACATACACAAGGCTTCCTTTTTAAAAAGGGCTGAATTTTAAAAATGATCTCTTGATGACTTGTTGACATTCCTTAGCTCTTTTAAGAATTGCTATTGTGCTTAGAAAGAGGAAACACGTATGGAGTGCCAAGAACAGTGCCTGACATACAACAAGTATCGGATCCCCTGACCAGTTATCACTAGGTCGCTACCCACTTTTGGGAACGGCTACCTTTTCCGTCTGGTGCAGCAGCAGAGAACATTGCCATGAAGCCACTTCCAGCAGTGTTGGCATCAGAAATCATTTGTACCATCATCTTGTTGCCACTGGCTACGAGCGATCCAGGACGGAATGTGCCGCAGAAGCGCCCGATGCGCTGGCCATTGGCGTGGCCGTTGTACACATCCACGAAGTCATAGCGACACAGGTTGTCATTCTCAAGGTCTATGAATCGAAAATTCAGGACAACCACTTTGCCCTCAGGAACCTGTCAAGAAAAGAAAAAGGCAGAGTTAAAACCATAAAAACAGCGACCTTTGTGGCCTGTTGGCTCTAAGGACACCGCGCTAAGTCCAGAGCCAGGCCGGGGATGTGCCTGAGGGCAGGCAGAGTCCTTGCCTTGCTCCCGCGAAGTACTGCCTTCGTAAATGAAGCAGGGTGATTTCTTTCTCAGGAAGAGCTCCCTGCAAGCTTCTGAACAAAAGCACCACCCTTACCCTCCTTTGCTTTTACTCACAGCACTTGGGAGGCAGAGGCAGGACAATCTCTGAGTTTGAGGCCAGCCTGGTCTATGTAGTGAGTTCCAGGAGGACAGCCAGGGCTACACAGAGAAAGTCTGTCTAGAAAAACAAGCAAACAAACAAGGAATTTATCTCAACAAAGCTAGAAAATACTGGACTAATTTCATTAGCTGGTGGTATTGTTTGTAAAGAATACCAACTCTGACTCATTTTATTACATTTTTACATATTCTAAAATACCATGCCACTAGAGTGTTGCTTGGAAAAAAAGACTTTGAAACTTTTTTTTTCAAATAAAACAAAAGAAAACTGCACCATACAATATGCTTTTGAAAAGTTCAAAGTTAAGGGCTTATCTGGCAATCGTATAGCTAATTTTCAGATAGTTCAGTTGAGGCCAAAATCTATATTCAGTTAATTGGATACTTGTTGATTCGTCTTTTCTTGAAATCAGTAAGTTTTAAAACATTTTTATTTGTTTTCGTTGGGTGGAAAGTGTGTTTGCCAAGTACTCCTGAATTACTATGCATGACGATTAAAAAGGTGATCTTTTGGGAGGCAGAGGCAGGTGGAATTCTGAGTTCGAGGCCAGCCTGGTCTACAGAGTGAGTTCCAGGACAGCCAGGGATACACAGAGAAACCCTGTCTCCAAAAAACCAAAAAAAAAAAAAAGGCAGTCTTTCCCTTTATCTTTCTCACCATGGTCCCCCGTGGAATAGGCTTCTGCCTCTGTCCTATGAGTAGGGAGGAG
>JADRCD010031839.1:0-12029 GCA_019843815.1 Montemys delectorum
ACACTTGCTTTAGAACTCGTGCTGTATTTTCTATCACCTGGTTCTAAAAGGTAGTTGGAGATGTAGGACTTATCACTCATCAAAACAGCTTATTTATGCAACTGATGGAGTCTATTACAGAGATCTACAACTGGTTAAAATGCAGAGAAGAAGGAACTGTGTGGTGTCCAAGCCCAACTTATATGTTGGTGACACAAGTCCTACACCTAAGGCTAGGGGAAAATCATGGAAGAGGAGACAGAATGATGGGATGAACCAGAGATCCAGAGTATCTGTTATTAGATTGTGTTCTCTGGGCATGACAGGAAGAGATACACCCATGAAATCTCAATAAGAATAATCTTGCCTGAACAAGATTAGCATTATGACACCAGTTGGCATGCCAAAATGGAGAGAGAAAATTCCACATGACCCCATCCTTAGATAACAAGCTACAGCTGGTCAATGGCTGCTGGGAGAGAGAAACAGTCTCCTCCAGAGACAAGCTCCTGCACAGAATGTCCAATCTCAAGTAATTAACCCTGAATATATGTACACATGAGTAACGCTTAACAAAGCCAAAGGCTGTAAATGAATGTGTCCATATACACACCTGTATATACAAATAACCATAGTAATCAGAGAGTGTGATTTAGGAGGAAAAACATGGGAGGATTCTGAGATGGGGGAAAGGAGTGGACAAGTGGTCGAGTGATATAGATCAGTTACTCATGTCTGAAGTTCTCAAAATAAATACAAAAACTAATATATGAATATGTATAAAGTACAGAAGCAGTTAAAGACAATGCTCAATATTACTCTTTCTCCTATATATACATGCACACATGTATACACATAAACACACACATAAGAAAGCTCTATATACAATCCATTGAGAAGTCCTATATTAAAGCAATGATTACCTTGCAAAATTTGGTGACTTCTAAACTAACTTTATCAAGAACTCTGCTTTATATCACATTGATAACTTGTCTGGAACAAATGATCTTAGAAATACATTTACAAAACCTACTTTTGGCCTAAGACCACTATATTGCCCAGTCTCTAAACCACTGTGAGAAGAAAACTGGAGTAATAGGGAAATGTGGTTCAGAACACAGCTTAAACAGAATATAAGGGCTACATAAGTGCTTTGTTGTTGCTTTTGATAGTGGGAGCCTCATGCTTGACATATCTAATGCCTTTACTGCATCTTTGCCTAACCATGAAGACTCAGAAAGACAATTAGGTAATCATGATAAAAACAAGCTAATTTTTTCTTAGAATAGACTTATATAATTTGTATCATTGGCTTCAAAGGTATCATGCCACCATTTTATACATTCCACAAGCATGCCTTATAAGAGAAAAGCCAAACAACCTATCAAATGGTTAGCAATCATTAGTATATTGTTAAGACCAGTCAACTTTTCTACCCTGAACTCCATCTCCTAGAAAGTCTAAAGTATGTATCACCTTCATCAAACAAATCCTGGCTGTTTTATAATATTCTCTAAACAGTCTGTTGGAGCTTTGGCACAGCATTCAGCAACATGTCTCCAATTGCTTGTACTAGGAGGAATGCTAGTAGCTAACAAGGACTACTGAACTTGTGTTGAGTTAAAACTGGAAATAGAGACTAAAAAGAAGTCCTCCTTTCATAATGGGATGAGGAGCTGGAAAACTACAGGGTAAACTGTGATGGATATGGTTCTATGTCAGGATGCTAACATTATCTGTCCTGGGCTACAAGAAAAAGCCAGAGCACTTCTGTGCTTTCATCCAGAGCTATCATTTACAGTGACTCTAGGGCTTCCTCTTATTTCTCATAATCCCATGGCCTTTCTCAGGTCTTTTCCTCTGCTTCACAGAACTCATAAGCCTCTACTACCTATAGAAATGTGGAAACTTCATTACAGGCATCCACCTTATCACTACTGTCAGTGTTCCGTCATAAATGAAGGCACTCAAGTTTATATTGAGTATATACTTCCTTCTGCTCCCCAAGCCTCCAGAGCCACATCAAGCTATTGGTGCTGGCTGGTGCTGTTGGTGAACCAACCAAAATGGCACCAGGTGCTAATGCTTTGCCAGTTCCTGTGGCTGATTAGTATCTGCAGCTCTGTGCATCTCACTTGGCACTGATGGTGTGCTAAGGCCTTCCAAGTACCAAAGCTGATTTACGTTCCTTGGAAACCCCATGTGCCAAAATTGTCTTAGCTCTGACTAATTGTCAACTAGTTGGTCTTATAAAGGGTTGCCTTCTCTCTTTTATAATACCTCATTGGGAATTTTATAGAAACTATTGTTTTCCCTGCTTATATTCTGATATTACTTTTATATCCTCCCTATCTGAGACTGACACCCAAATAACCAGGGAACTAGACCAATGAGTAAGTCTAAATGATGCACAAGACTATGGACATATTTGTCCAAATACTGTAATAACTAATCCTGTATTTTGGGGCTTACCATGTGTACATGGCTCTTTCTAGAGACTCAAGAGATGGAAAAATAGCATAGGGGGCCACTTCTAGCACTCCAAAAACTATTTATATACTAGTAGAGGATCTAAATGGGGCTCTTGTTAGTATCTCTTGTTATTCCAAGAACATCAGTCTTGCAAAGTAACCCAAAAGACTGTAGGAAGATTCGTTGGGCCTAACAGAAAACAAGCAGAACTCAAATTCCAGTTTGATCATTTATCAGCCATCTGAGTCCAAGGCAGGACATTTAACCTTCATTTATTGAAATAATAATAATGTCCCTGGCTGCCCCTACGTTATCCATTGAAGAAATGTGTACTGAACTTCCTTCCAGAAGATAGACACAAGGATGGGTCTGTTGAAGAGATAGTGAACAATTGAGAGACTTCACTAGCTAACAGCACACAAACAACACTATTTTAAAGAAAATATTAGTTGGGTTCTTACCAATTGTCCTGTTTCTTTACTTGTTAGTTTATTCTTCGTAATAATCATAAAAGATGAGAGTCATTAAAAGCATCTTTAAATGGCAGGGAAACACTTATTTAAATCATGTATCTAGGAAATTATAGATTTAGAAATACAGATGTGTATGATGCCAGAATCTATAATTTTTACACTACCTTTTATATATAAATTGTTGGAATGTAAGGTAAGAAATTATTCATTTACAAAACTTAGGTGAAGAGACGTGAAATCAACTGAAATGCATATAAAAAGGTTATAAACAGTCATGCTGACTAAATTGTAAGGTGCTTCTGTTATTGTCATCAGGGTAAGTGGTCTATAAAGTACACTGTAAAATCCTATCTGTAATTAGGAGTTAACAAAGCCTGGGTAGAGAAAACAATAATGATAATGATAATAATAATAATAATAATAATAATAATAATAATAATAATAATAATAGGATCTAAACTTTACTTCAATAGATCATTGAAAACCAAGGAGTGCCTCAAATCCAATCACAATTCTCAATAGCCCAGCATCTGCTCTTGGGGGTGAGTCACTTATTTAAAAAGATAGAGTCCCCAAGTCTCAGTGTTCTACATGAGAAGAATGAAAATGAGTTCAACAGATTGCAACACACTAAACGAATCCCCCAAAAGGATGTGTTAGGATGGGTTAGTAGGAACACTTGGAGCAGGTGGGGAGATGATTCACTATGTGGGTACACTGCTTACTCCACAAACAGTGCTGAGTTCGCATCCTCAGCACTCACAGAAAAGCCTGACATAGTTGTGCATGTCTGCACAACTTGGACTGGTAAGAGAGAAGTGGAAAGAGTTGGACCCCACAGCTTTCTGGCCAGCCAATCAGCCAATACAGGTTCAGTGACAGACTCTACCTCTAAAGAAAGTGTAGCAAGTAATAGAAGACATCTGACATCGGCTTTTGGCCTCCATTTTCACGTGGCACAAACACACACACACACACACACACACACACACACACACACTCGCACACACAGTCCATGATGCAGTCTCTTGTTCAGAATGGTTGAATCACTGTGACTACTATGAGGAAAAAAAAACATGTCCTCAAGTGGGAAGCAGACTTGTTCAGAAGCCCTTTGGAAGGAGCACAAAATCTAATAATTATGCTTTACATATTTTAAGCAAAGTCTGCTTTCCAAACTGTGAGGTGAGCACAGTTTGAGTACATTTCAAGTTATCATTTGGTGGTGAAGCTAACTGTATTTGAATGGTTTAGGAGTGTGACTTGAAATACTAAAGACCACTAACTGTTCCTCTCTTGAACAAGCCAATCTCTCAGACTCAGTTTCATAATCTGTAAAATTGAGATCAATCAATCCTGTAGAGTTGTCATTAGGATGAAATAAGTTTAACAATACAACACACATAAAACAGTCAACCAATGGTAAAATAAATAAATAAATAAATAAATAAATAAATAGTTCTAGTGAGATTTTTATGCAGCAGGTCTTGCAGGAATCATTCTTTTGACTTCATAGGAAGTCAAATTATACAATTTGACAAAATGAATTGTACAAACTATACAATTCATTCTGGGCATTTTGGTTATCTATTGTATAACAATTTAGTGCAAAATGTTGCCAGCTTAAAGCAGCACATATCTATTATTTTATAACTTTTGCAAGTCATGAGTTGGGGCATAGCTAAGTGGGCCCACTGCTTTAGAGTCTCTCTCAGACTATGAATAGCTAGCTGAGATATTGTCTTATCTGAAGCTATGAATGAGGGGAAAACCAGTTCCTAGCTCACTTGTGTAGTGATTATGAGGATCCATCCCAGGTACAGACACCAAAACCAAACATTATTGCAGATACCAACAAGTACTGGCTGATATGTCTCCTGAGAGGCTCTGACAGAGCCTTACAAATACAGAGGCAGATGCTCACAGCCAACCATTGGACTGAGCACGGGGACCCCAATGGAGGACTCAGAGAAAACACTGAAGGAGCTGAAGGAGTTTGCAACCCCATAGGAAGAACAACAATATCAACCAACCAGACCCCCAAGAGCCCCCAGGGACTAAACCACCAACCAAAGAGTACACATGGTGGGGCACATGGCTCCAGCTGCATATGTACAGCAGAGGATGGCCTTGTCAGGCATCAATGGGAGGAGAGGCCCATAGTCCTGTGAAAGCTCGATGACCCAGTGTAGGGGAATGCCAGGGTGGTGAGGTGAGAGTAGGTGGTGGGAGGGGAGCACCCTCATAGAAGCAGGGGGAGAGGGTGGGATAGGGGTGTTCCAGGAGGGAAACTGGGAAAGTAGATAACATTTGAAATGTAAATACATAAAAAAAAAGAAAAAAAAAGAATAGGCTATTGAACCAAGGGTCTTTGCAGGCTATTCATTAGGGGACCATCTGGTGTTCCTTGTCAAAACTAGGACTTCTCTAACATAGTACCTGGACTCCATCAAAGCCAATGATAGTGTCAACTGTACAAATAGAAGTAACAGGCATATACTCTAGTATCAAAATTATAGCCCATGGCTTTTGCTGTATTCTATTTCAAAAGCAGTTACTAGATCAAGCTTACATTTATAGAGGATTACACAAGGTATGAGTACTGTATGGAGTTCACCTGAGACGACCTTAAAGAGTCAGTCAACCTGAGATGACCTTAAAGAGTCAGTCAACCACACTCAAAGTAACAATTAACTGTCAAATTTGCTTGAGGAAATGTGCTTGTTCTGATTTCAATAGTACACAGTATGTATATCAAAATATCACAAAGTGGCCTATAAATGAGTACCTTTTGTGTATTGAGTTAAATATATTAAGAAATATCTAGTGGCCCTTAGAACATAAAAATAAAGCATAAAGCTGTAAATTTATAGAGTCTTATGCACAAATGACAAGAAAGTAAAGAAGAAATTGTCTAGGGGCACAAAATGAGAAGGGGTGGCTGAAAAGAGGGGAGGAACCGCCTGGGATAGAGTATGCTCAACTTATAATATATACTTGCATGAAGATGGCCTCATATAAACCATCAAAATACAACTTTTACCAATAGTAAAGAATTATATTCCTGTGTATTTCGGAGGCTTTGTCTGTCTCAATAATAAAAGGATTGTGTCCTTTGATGACAGTTTAGTTTTCTGACATTTATTTTATATAATAAGATTTTAATCAGTGGTCGTAATTATTTTGCAGTTGAGAAACTGTAGCTTAGAGAGGTTAAATACCTTGTTCAAGGTATCTACAAGCAAAGTAGCATCCAAGTCCAAATCTGCATGGCTGTAAAATGTCTGCTTTTTCTCCAGTAGCAGGTCTGACATGCATGCACATATCTATAGATACCAGTTAGCAAATTAGTGAGATTTCTAGTTAGTGTTTGTGTTTTAGTATTTTTCTTTTCTGTGTTTTCCTTTATTTTTTTACCTTATATGTATGAATGTTTTAAAGCCTGATTGAATGTCTGTGCACTTTATGTTAGCTACAGAAGCTGAAAGAGAGCAACTAATCTCCCCCCATACTTGAGTTACAGACTAATGTAAGCCACCATGTGGTTGCTAGGAATTGAACCTGGGTCCTCTAGAAGAGCAGCCAATGCTCTTAACTACTCAGCCTTCTCTCCAGCTTTGCTTTAAATACTTTATCTTTTACTAAACACAGATATTCATGTCTTTCCCACTCACACCTCTAATCCTTGTCATAAATGCTATCTGTCGCTTCTAAAACTGGTAAGAGTAGTCATTTAGAAATTTTTTAAAAGTTAATTCATTATTTATTTAATACATAGAAGTACTTGCCTACAGGTGTATCTATGTACTGCCTGCATGCTTAGCACCTGTAAAGGCCAGAAAGTGACATCAAATCTCCTAGACCTGGAGTTACAGATGACTACAAGCCACCATAGAGGTAATAAAAACTGAACTTGAGTTCTCTGCAAAGAACAGCAAGTGATATTAACTGCTGAGCCATTCTTTAGGCCCAGTTGTCTAGAAATCTAACAACAATTATTTATAACTGGCAGAAAAATCATCTCCTTTGTTCTTGAGTAAGTGGGTAATATGTTGTTTTCTGGTAGACTTTAGGGGCTAAATACAATTTTAGATAAATACTACTCAGGGTTTCTTTTATATATCATGTTTGTCTATACTAGTAATCTTTGTCAGTGTTCAAAAAGCTAGGTTTTCACCATGACTTAAAGTTTTTATATATTAAGAGAATATGGAAAAAGAGAGATTATGTGTATATTAAGAGAATATATAAGAGAATGTGTATAATCTTCAGAATAGAGGGCAACATGAAGAATAAATGGGAGTGACATAACAATCACCTTCATTCCATTACAAAAATTATTTGTACCATGATCAAGCAGGCTTCATCCCAGGGATGCAAGATTGGTTTAATATATGAAAATCTGTTAACTTAATCCACTATATAAACAAATTCAAAGAAAAAAATCACATGATCATCTCCCTAGATGCAGAAAAAGCATTTGGCAAAATACAACACCCCTTCATGTTGAAAGTATTGGAGAGATCAGGAATTCAAGGCCCATACCTAAACATAATAAAAGCAATTTACTGCAAACCAACAGCCAATATCAAATTAAATGGAGACATACTTGAAGTAAACCCATTGAAGTTGAGGAGAAGACAAGGATGCCCACTCTCCCCATATCTAGTCAAAATAATACTCGAAGTGCTAGCCAGAACAATAAGACAACAAAAAGAGATCAAGGGGATACACATTGGTAAAGAATGAAATAAAGGTATCAATATTTGCAGATGAAATGATAGTATACATAAGCAACCCCAAAAATTCTACCAGAGAACTCCAGCTGATAAACAACTTCAGCAAAGTGGCTGAATAAAACTAACTCAAATAAATCAGTAGCCTTCCTTTAAACAATGGAATAGAATTGAAGACCCAGAAATAAAACCACATACTTACGGTCACTTGATCTTTGACAAAGTTGCTAAAAATATACAATGGAAAAAAGAAAGCATCTTCAATAAATGGTGCTGGTCTAACTGTCTGTCTGTATGTAGAAGAATGAAAATAGACCCATATTTGTCATTTTGTACAAAGCTCAAGTCCAAGTGGATCAAGGACCTCAATATAAAACCTAATACACTGAAACTTATAGAGGAGAAAGTGGGGAAGAGCCTTGAACTCATTGGCAGAGGGGGAAATTTCCTAAACAGAACTCTAATGGCTTATGCTCTAAGATCAAGAATTGAAAAATGGGACCTCATGAAACTGGAAAGCTTCTGTAAAGCAAAGGACATAGTCAGTAAGACAAATCGACAACCTACAGATGGGAAAAAAATCTTTACTAAGCCCACATCTGATAGAGGGCTAATACCCAAAATATATAAAGAACTCAAGAAGTTAATCACCAAAAAAACCAAACAACCCAATAAAAAATGGGGTATAGAACTAAACTGAGAATTCGCTACTGAAGAATCTCAAATGGCTGAGAAGCAGCTAAAGAAATGTTCAAAGTCCTTAGTGATCAGAGAAATGCAAATCAAATCAACCCTGAGATTCCACTTTATACCAATCAAAATGGCTAAGATTAAAACCTCAGGTGACAACACATGTTGGAGAGAATGTGGAGAAAGAGGAAAACTCCTCCATTGTTGGTAGGATTGCAAGCTGGTACAACCACTCTGGAAATCAATCTGGAGGTTCCTCAGAAAATTAGAAATAGATCTACCTGAAACCCAGTTATACCACTCTTGGGAATATACCCAAAAGATGTCCCACCCTTCCACAGGGGCACATGTTCCACTATGTTTATAGTGGCCCTATTTGTGATAGCCAGAAGCTGGAAACAACCTAGATGTCCCATAACAGAAGAATAGATACAAAAATTGTGGTTAATTTACACAATGGAGTAATACTCAACTATTAAGAACGAGGACATCCTGAGTTTTGCAGGCAAATGGATGGAACTAGAAAATATCATCCTGAGTGAGGTAACTCAGACCCAAAAGGAAGTGCATGGTATGTACTCACTAATAAGTGGATATTAGCCAAAAACAAATGTACAGAATAGCCAAAATACAGTCCACAGAACTCAAAAAGGCAACAAGCTGAAGTGCCCAAGTAAGGACACCTCAGTCCCACTTGGGAGAGAGAAGAAAGCAATCACAAGTAGGGAGGGAGGGAGGGACCTGGGAAGGAAAGTTGACAGGGGGGAGGAGTAGAAGAGAGAGGAGAATCTGATCTGGTACTGGGTGAGGGAAAAGAACTGAAGCCCTGAGGGCCAGCAGAAAGAATAGAAACAGGCAACCTCAGGAAATAGGAAGTTGGGGGCACCCTCCAGAATGCACCAGAGACCTGGGAGGTAAGGGACTCTCAGGAATCAAAGGGAGGGACCTTAAATGAAATGCCAGACAGTAGGGAGAGAGAACTTATAGAGCCCACCTCTAGCAGGAAGACAGGGCATCAAGTGAGGGATGGGGTTGCCATCCCACAGTTACATCTCTGACCCATAATTGTTCCTGTCTGAAAAAAAATTACAGGGATGGAAGTGGAGAGGAGCCTGAGGAAAAGAACAGGCCCAAAGTAGGATCCAGCTCAAGGGAAAATCCCAAGGCCTGACACTATCACTGAGGCTATAGCAAGCTCACAAAAAGACACCTGGCATGACTGTCCTCCAAAAAAACCAACAAACTGAAAGAGTCAGATGCAGATATTTGTATCCAGCCAATGGACAGAAGCAGCTGACCCCTGTTGTTGAGTTAGGGAAAAGCTGAAAGAAGCTGAGGAGAAAGGCGATCCTGTAGGAGGACCAGCAGTCTCAATTAATCTGGACCCCCGAGATCTCTCAAACACTGGACCACCAACCTGACAGCATACACCAGCTGATATGAGACCCTCAACGCATATACAGTAGAGGACTTCCAGGTCTGTGTTCATTCAGAGACGATGCACCTAACCCTCAAGAGACTGGAGGCCCCAGGGAGTTTAGAGGTCAGGTGGTGTGGGGGGTGGGGACATCCTCGTGGAGACAGGGAGGAGGTATGAGATGTGGAGCAGTCGGAGGGTGGATGAGGGGAGGGTGGCAGGGGATGGAATATGGAGTGGAAAAAATAAATTTATTTATTTAAAAAATATTTGTTCCATCAAACAAAACAGAAAATTTGTGGGCATCTGTTTAATCACCACAAAGCATCCAATGCACACACAAGGAAAATTAAGCCCATGAGATACTAAGTGGGATGCATTTTATGAGACATAAGAGAGCTGTGCATTCAGGGAGCAATGCCATATAGCACATACCCAAGTGAGCGTAAGCTCTTCCAAGCAGACACTGCCAGATGGGCTCACTTCCGATCCAGACTAACTGTTTGACACTGCAGAATGAATTCTGTACTACATCAGGTTTTTCATGGGCATATAAAAATCCTATCCATCCTTTCCTCATCTGTAGTTTGGCTGGTAGGCTTTCTTTGGATCTTGGAGGTATGTCATTTGCCAGGGCAGGATTTGTGAGTTCAACGGGAAACATCAGCATATATGATATATTTCTGCCTATATTTTAAGGATGTATATTTTAAAGGTGGACATAATATGACAGTATACGCTCATACTATTTCTGAAAGGACGTATGAAAAATAGTAGTTAACTCTCTAGGGAAGGGATCTAGAATACTAGGAAACTATGGAGCTCAGATAAATAAGAGAAGGAGACTAAGTTTTCATTCTAAAACCTCAGGTGTAATTTTAGTATACTAGGTTTTTATAACACACTTTTACTTAAATAATTATTAAGTATTCAGCAAACAAATACAGGGTTCTTAGCTATGTATACGCACTACAGTTTCTTACAAACTTTTTGTCAAAATTCACATGTAGGGAGTTTAAATGAGTAGCTGTAGCTCTGGAGTCAGATGGCGTGGGCCTGGAAATGTCTAAGAAGTAAAGCAAGTTTTTGAGTCTTCTAAGCCTCAGTCTCATCTGAAAATGATGGGTCTATTCTGAAGCCTGTGTATCTAAGTTTTAGAATGAAAAAAAGGAGGCCTTTTCAGGGACTAGTACTTGCTGGGACTTGTGTCAAGTGGCGATGTACAGGAAAAGATGAGCAGATTCACATCTCACATGTCCAGCCAGGAATAAGAACAAAGATTGAAATTAAGGAGGACATTAAACATGATTTATTTCCCTGAGGCCTATAATCCACAGCAGTTCCTATCACCCCTATTTTGTTTCAAAATTGGCCCCACATATAACTCAAAGAGGAAAAGCTGTCTTTTAGGCCTTATTGGAAATTTGGTGGTAATGACCTGCTATGGAATACTTTTTTGCCTTTCATTGTTAGAAATCAAAAAATTGTTTACCTTTCTGATTTGATAGCAGGATAGCACAATGGGATGTGCTTAGGCTTGAGCAGGCCTCAAGACATACAAACTAGCAAAGTCCTAGGTGCAGAGTTGACATCACTGCTCATCTCTTCAATTTATTCTCCAAGTAGAGGACACTAAAACTAATCTATATGTCTCACCATTCTTTCACTACTACTATATGTTTCACCATATCTTTCACTACCTTTATCAATCTGTATCATATCTACTTCCCTCTTAGCATGAAGAGGAGAGAAACCAGTTAAGAGGAAGCATTAATTGGATGTTTCTAGAATAAAAGACTATAGACTCTGGTTATCAATGAAAGGCAATCTCACTAAGAGAATTATTTTCCAACTTGGTTCAAGAAGATAGATGCTACTGGTATTTAAATGGACATGCTCCTTAATCTAAAATGGCATAAATTTCCATAGATAAAATAAATCTCTAAGTGGCAGCCTCCAGGATCTTGTTCTTATTCAAATTTGCAGTTCCCTGGCGTTACTTACTCCATTAATAATCCCTAGTTGCTAGGTATTGTGGCTTAGATAATGTCAGTGCTCAGAGGGAAGTGCTGAAGCAGGATAGCCACTACAAATATGAGGCCAGTCTGCTCATCCATGTCTATATAGCGAGAGCCTGTCTCAAATGATAAAGACAAAAAAGGAAGAGAGAAAGAGAAGAGGAGGAGAGCAGAGGAGAGAAGAGCAGAAGGGGGAGAGGAGGGGAGGAGAGGAGAGGAGAGGAGAGGAGAGGAGAGGAGAGGA
>JADRCD010031848.1:0-10687 GCA_019843815.1 Montemys delectorum
ATCAAAACAAAAGAAGAATTAAAAATAAGTAAGGAAGCAGAGTGCGCCATAAGACAACGGACATCCTGTATAGTAAGGGAGGAGCTGTTTGCTACTCACCATTTCCCAACATCACATACCAAGTCTAATTTTAAGATGTGCACAGCAGCAGCCTGCCTACACCAGCCCTTCACATTCAGGAGTAATAGATGGCTTTACAATATCACAGTTGTTATGTCAGTAGATAATAGGAATCTTTACTTCTATTAGGTTTCTTTTTTTTCTCCTTCTCCTTCACTTCTTCCTCCTCTTCTTCTTTCTGTTCCTCCTCCTCACCGTCCTCCTCCTCTTTCTCTTTCTCCCCTCCTCCTTCTCATTCCTCTCTCCTCTCTCTCTCTCTCTCTCTCTCTCTCTCTCTCTCTCTCTCTCTCCCTCTCTCTCTCTGTTTTTTTTCAAGACAGGGTTTCTCTATGTGGCCCTGGTTGTCTTGGAATAATTCACTCTGTAGAGAAGGCTGGCCTCAGACTCAGAGATCTGCCTTCCTCTGCCTCCCCAGTGCTCGGAATAAAGGTGTGCATCACCACTGCCTAGCTTTTTTTGTTTGTGTTTTTTTTAAACAACACACAAACAAATATGCATCCTGGCCTGGCCTTGAATTTACAATCATTCTGTCTCAGCCTTCTGAGCATGAGTATTATTGACTTGCATCACCCTGACTAGCATTTCCTGAATTATGGAACCACTATTGTGTATGAGATCTGCCAGACTACAGACAAGTAGATGGGCATACAACATGTGCTTGGTACTTTTAATTAAAGATGAGTTTTAATCTTATCTTGAGTTATCCGTCTGGGATTACACATTTCTTACTTTCTATAGCTGAAGTCTTAGGGAAAGTTCGCTTTTCATCAAAAGCAGCTTCAATAGAGTATCTTCATTTTTTTTTTAAAAGCATTATACCAGAATTGTTTGACATTCAGTACATAGTGAGAAAAAATATTATCATAAGCTGGCATTTTTTCTCCACTTAGCTACCATTGCCTCCCCAACAAAGCCCAGAGATAAGAGGTTAAACTCATCACTAAGAATCCTTTTTTTGTTTTATGATTAAAACACATTTCTAAGACCAAGTAGGGCTTTATTCTCCAGTGGCACTCCAGCGACTGGACTATTTGGAAAGCATGAATAGGCTCAGCTAATCTTATATATCCTGCATTTTCTTAATTGTTGTTAGCTGGATTTATTTTATTTTATTTCATCCAGAACACACATTTAATTTGGAATCATTCCCAAGACATGTAAAAGTGAGTGCCAACATCTTTTCAAACACAAATTGGATTTAATAATGTTTATGTTGAACACGAGCAATTTAGCTATTTCTTTTTACATAAATCTCTTCTCCTCATACTGAGCAGACCTCTAGGAGACTGACACTTATTATAGATTTTCTCAATCAATTAGTATTTATTGAGCCTGTAATACGTGTGGAAACCAGCACTAAGCAGGGGAGAAATTAAAAAACTTGAGTGTAGTCTGTTCTCTAGCTCACAAATTAATTATTGAGAGGAAGCTGAGCAGCCACCTCTGTGAGGAAGAACATTCCCAGAGGAACCTAAGGCTGGAAGGAGCCCAGGATAGCCCCTCCTTACCTCTTGCTCAACTCACCTGGATCTGGTGCACAGATTATTCTCATCTCACCCTTTCCTTTCACTTGATTGCTGTTAATGTGGGGGATGATCAAGTCCCTGGGTTTTCTTGTGGGGATTTCAGAAAGCTTTGATGCTTAGACTTTTCTCATAGCCTGGTATATGTATCTCTGAGAGCTCTCCTTGACCTTCATAGTCCCATTCCCCTCTGGGTCTACAAAAATCTGAAAATTTCTAAAGTTTCATGTTTGATGTATTAGTGTTCATAAAATGTTGAAAGTTTGTAACGGATTTTGCATGCTTTCTCCTTACAATGGTCACGAGGCATGTGCTAGCCTTCTGTTACTGTAATAAGTGTGTGAAACAACCAGTTTATAAAGAAGAGAAGTAAGTCTGGATTCACAGTTTTGGAGGTTTCAGCTTCTTGTCTTTGGGACCATGGCAAGGCATGGTATGGCAAAATCCTTTGCCTTGTTTCCAGGACAGGTATGGAGAAATGAAGTAGTCTTTAAGACTTCATGTCTAAATATTCCACCACCTCTCAATAGTGCCAAGGGCTGAGGACTGGGCCTTTAACACAGAAACCTTTTATGAACACTTATCCGAACTATAGCAAGGGTAAAGTACTATTTTCCCATTTATTAGTAAGGATACCATATTTTAGAGTTCAACACCCTAGCCAGATAATAAATATTTAAACCTTGAAGTTGTAACTCCAAAATCCATGTATGTTCCACCTAACCACGACATCTGTGATTACAAGAGGAACTACAAAGTCCTTGATGATCAATTAACCAAGCGCTATGAGGAAAGACACCTGCTACTTGCTCCAGGCAAATGAAAGGGCTTTATGGGAAAAAAGAAACGTATCTCTTCCCCATCCCTGCTTTGCTGTGGACCAAACATCATAGAGGAGATGTTTTCGATGGATTGCAATATTTTTAAAGAAATTCATTGAGTAGTGAGAACTTTCTGTAGATAAACACAATCCTTAACAGTATTTCATCCATAGTAATGGTATTTTATCCACAGTAGTGTATTTTATTGACAGTAAGTCTATAGAGTAGAGGGTTAGTCATTTTTTCCCTTAGCTTACATGTAAATGTCTGTATTTCTGGGGGATGTGTGTGTGCTATAATGCTGGGTCCTTTGGCCACATGTGGTATAAATATGTGAGACATTTCCTGCTCTGTGCCTTTATTTAGTCTTTCTTTAGAGTTGACTTATCCTTATTTCCTGAGAGTCTATGTTAGATTTCTATAGTTAATAGGGAAGCTTTAATCTGGAAAGTAAATCTTCAAGTATTTTCATGAGAGGTTGTAAGACTCTAACGAGCCTTAGCTTACTGGACCCCCAAGTGAACAACATAGAGCCAGGAATCGATGCAAAAGCAAGAGGAATTTATTGTTCCAGCATGCTGTGGTTGTCACTCTGCACCCGAAGGAGAGGGGATGACCTTCGGTGGCAATTCAACAAGTTTTTATACAGTTTCCAGGGGCAGAATAGAGCATCAGCAACTAGGCACAATATGATTGGTGGAACAGTGTGCCCTTTAAACTGATTGGTCTTTAGGGAATAAGGTAATAGGGGCTTAATTAGCCTCTTCCTTCCAGCCTATGTGCTCACTAACCTGTCTCTTCCAGGAGGGGAGGGGTGCCTGGTGGAATTTTCCAATGGCTCTGAGCTGACATCTTCAAGGTATTGGAGTTTATGAGTCTAGAATCGAGGCTTTTTGTTTGTTTGTTTGTTTCCTTCTAAGTTTTGGCAGTCATTACACAGCTTTTAGAATGGCATGAACAGCAATCTGAAGTACTTCCTACCTCATACATCTTTTCTAAGTAAATATTTGTACATGTTTCTGCTCTGCTGCAGAAACTCTGGGATGTGCAAGATGTTCCCAGGGAAGGGGATAACAGGGAAATCTTGAGTGATGTGGATAGTGAGCACATTATTGCAGAAAGACATTGTGTCTCCTAAGCTTTGTTTCTTCCTAAACAGAGATCTCTATTCTCTTGTTCCTTTTGGAACAGAGCACAGATCATGGTGATTTGCATGCACTGGCCTTGTAGGTATTCCTGACGGCAGGGTCATAGATTCTTCTTCCATACCGATATGTTTTATACTTTCCTATTTCATGCTTCTTCTCTTTTATTAATTAATTAATTAATTTATTTAATTTATTTATTTTAGTAGTTTCATAGATTATGTAATCTGATTATATTCATCCCTATTGCCTTCTCTAGGACCCTTCCACTAATACTAAACTTCTTTTCAACTAAGCTTCTATTTCTTGTGTGTTGAGGGGTGGGGTAGGCCACTGAGCTTAAGTAGGGTGGCTTACATGAGCATGAGCATGGTTGGGAAGTTATCTGCTAGACCATGAAAAATCTGCTGAAAGAAACAGCCATGCCTTATTCTAGAACCCATAGCCAATAGTCCCTCAGGAGAAGGGTATGAGGGCTCAATGCTCCCCTCTCCACCCATGGTAGAATATCTGTGAGCCCAGTCTTGTACAGTTAACCGTGGATGCTCTGTGTTCATGAGGATATTGCCCATTGCCCATGCTGTGTGTAGAGGATGGTTTTACAGCACTGCTCCCCAATTCCCAAGTGCTTACATTCTTTCTGCCCCCTCTCTTGTGGTGTTTCCTAAGTCACAGGATAGGTAACAGGACTTTGCACTTGTCTCTTATTCTCAGTTCTTGGGGCAACTATGAGTTTCTGAGACTTTTCTCTCTATGTAATGACAATTTGGTTTTTCCAATTTGGATGTCATTTGCTTATTGATGGTTTAATTGTTTGTTCCTTTGTCCTACTCACTCTATTTAGGACTTCACTTAGAGCTCTCACTTTCCATGCTCTACCAACAACATTGTTTCCCAGTCTTTTAAAATATTCCTTTAGTGAGCTGCAAAGATGGAGGGTCAGATTTTCATAAATAATCAAGCCCACTTATCCCATTTATAAAAACACAGCAGCTAACTTTATAGAATGAAGGAAGGCCGAAAACTTTCTCCTGAAGATGTGGAGGAACAAGAGGATGCCTGCTCTCAAAACTTCCTTACAACACAATACAAGACAGAGACAGTGATTGTAAATACTGTGAAATAATTACTGTGGCAGTCTTAGTGTGGAACCAGAAGATGGGCAGTGGATATTTATTCTCTAATCGTTACTTCTTAGAGGCATCTCTGCTATTGTCACAGCTATTCTATTTTCGAGCTCACTAGAAATTGTATTGTATATTTTGCTTTAGTAGCTTAAAAAAACAAACCTTGGTTGGTAGTGTGGTTGTTGTAAACTCTTGTTGAATTTTCTTTCACTAAAGTTAATATCTCTTTGTGGTCTGTGTTGCTATGAGTCATTATTCCAAGACTACCCCTCCCCCTGCCCCAGCCCTCTAAGCATCTCCAACATTTAACATATACTGCAAACCTTGGTTGCTGTTGTAACTGCTGACTCCTGGGTATATCACTCACTTCTTTCTTGTTCCCTAATTGTCTAATGAGTCTTTGGAAAAAAGGAAAGTAACTTAAATGTTTGATATATGCTTTAGTGTATTTGTGGAAGAAGTAGGGTCTTTATTTAAAGAGAAAAACAATAGACAAAAAAGTAGATTTCATGTAGGGAAAGGGGACAAGAACACAGGTTAGTCAGGTAGAGGCAGTTTTGGTCACAGGCTGCTAGGAATCCTGGAGGCAGGAAGAGAAAGCGCCATCTGCTTTGTCCCATAGGGTGGTTCCCCTCTGAGCCTCCTTGCTGTCATGAGCCAGGTGTGATTCTCTTTGCTCAAGGCTTCTTCTAGCCAAGGTCTGCAGAAGTTAGCACAACTAACTTGGGGGAGGAGCTTGCAGGCTGATGTGCTCCCTTGAATGACATTGCTTTTGACAGAGTGATATGTTCTTCTTACCCCTCTCTAAAGCATGTCCTGAGGCACAGAGAATATCCATCGTGCCAGACATCAGACTGCACTTGCTTCATTCACAGTAAACCTCACTTCTCACCAGGTGGATGCCCTGTGTGTTAAGCAACCAAATATAGATACTGTAAAGATCTATGGAAACTCTTGTTTGGTTAAATTATTCCTTCACTTGTCTGGCTGAAAGAATATAAAAACCTTTCTTCAGTTAAATTCTTGGAATCTCCACTCCTGTAAAATAAAATCCCCTGTTAAACCATATTTAATTTTATCATTTCCCAGCCTTTGATATCTTTCCATTCTTTTAAATTGTATTTAAAATTTTCTAAACAATTCTCTTTGCCTCTCATTTTCTTTTGCTATATGATAGAATTACTGAAATAGTGACCACTCCTTAAAACTGTAAAAGTAAAACAATGTACATATCAGGTAGAGTCCCAACTTTTGATCATCTTAAAAGCTATAGCCTTTCTGCCATTTTAAACACAAATGTGTTTCCTCAGGCATTTTCCAAGGTCTTTTGCATGAGGGATGGGGATAAGCTCTCATTAGGGTGAATACAGTCTTTCCGCAGACTAAGCTAGATGTATTCTCCTGGGTCTTACTGACTACAAATTTTATGGTGGGCTGCATACTGAAATGAAAAGATCTTATACATTTTTCAATTCCAGTATCAATGTGCTATTGGACATTTGTATTCTGTCATTTTCTCCTTTAGCAGCAAAAAACCATCTCTGTTATTTTCAGCCTTTTAGTGATCTGGGATAAACAATTCCACCAGGGTCATTTGACCATGGCATCAAATACCAGACACTTTATAGAATTTGCCTCACAGCATGTTGTAGAAATGTATTCCTTTGTTTGGTATTATAATAAGGATCGGATCTAAAATTTGAGAGCTAAAAAAAAGTCCAAGCAGAGAACAGGAGAGCAAAGGTTTTTCTTGTATCTTTTAGTTATCTCTGCCTGACTCCGGAATAAGCGCCAGTTGGTGAAGTCTTTTTCCCCAGATGACCAGGGTGTGACCTTCATCATTTATCAGTACAAGTTCTTCTGAACAGTACCTTTGCTGACTTGTATGTTTATGTCCAGCACAGGGTTCCAGAATGGCTACCTATTCTAGCCACAGCACAGCAGAGCCCAAGTGTATCTCACAGTATGGAGAACATGTCCTCCAGTTGTGATTATATATGGCCTCTTTGGCTCATAAAAGAGAAAAGTTGGTATGTCCAGGTTTAATGGGTTGTACATAAATCCACACACTTGCCTGCTCCTTGGAGCTATTAAATGATATATATTTTATGATCCTATTGTTTATTAATCTCCCAATGAAACCTAGCTGCCCATTGTAGAGAGATGATTGGTTTGCATGCCTATTATTCAAGGAAACTTGGCTCTTTTTAATATCATTTTATATTAGACAAGGGAGCATAGGAAATCTAAACAGGCTGTCCCCTTCTTTTTCTGTTGCTTTAGATATACAACCAACGATCTTAGTTACCCTTTTCCTTAAAGCAGTGTTTCTCAACCTTCCTAATGCTGCAACCCTTTAGAACAGTTCTTCATGTCATGGTGGCCCCCAACCATAAAGTTATTTTGTTGTTACTCCATAACTGTAATTTCTATACTGTTAGAAATTGTAATGCAAATATCTGATATGCAGGATATCTGATATGTGACCCCTAAAGGGGTCATGACCCACAGGTTGGAAACCACTGCCTAAATGGATGCATAGGAGGTTTTCTTCCTAGTATAGGTTGCATAATCCTACAGGGACTCTATTAAGCATAGTTATAGATACCATGTGTAACCATAGTAGTATCATTAAAAAATATATCTGAACAGGGTTCTTTGTAAGAGAAGTATATTTCTTATTTTGGTCACTCAGCTTATGCAAATTATCATAGACAGCAAACCTTTTGAGGATAAGATGTGTATTAAATTACAAATCCTCTTTTTTTTTAATTACTCATAATTTAGCATGTACAACTAGGAACTGGTTTTTTGAAAGTTTGTTAATAATTATGTTTTCATACTCAATGTAATGGAGCCCTGTGAAAAAAGTGGAGCCCTAGCCAACAGCACACAAGTGCAATGGGTTGGGATATTGTAGGAGGGTGCTGGAATCCCTGGGATGGTTGAAAAGAGTATGAAATGCAAACACAAACGGTATTGGTTGCAAATGGAATTGTAAAGCCCATGGATGTGATGGGTTGGGAAACAGCTATCCTTTGGGTAAACTGGGCTTTGCACTGGGTTCATTTTGTCAAGCATCCATCCCAGTGGCTGCATTGACTCTTGTCACAATGAATGCCAAGCTCAGGGGATTTTGTCATCCAGGAAGAGTTAGACGTTGTCTTTGGACAAACATACATACAAGGCAGTACAGGAAAGGTACCCCAGAAAAATACATTGGGTCTTTCCAGTCAGTAGCCCTTGACAGCAAAGGCTATTTTCTAATGCAAAAGCACACAAAAGTGCTTTGTGTCATACATAGAATTGTGCAAAGTGTGAATGCAGCCTTGTCTTTAAATTAAAAACTCGTGGTTTTTTTTTTCTAGTCTTGGCAAGACTCTTTAGAGGTTGCGCTGAATGTATGAGCTAAAGACAAAAGAATGAGCAGATGCCGTGTTTATGAAAACTAGCAGAGACAGCTTCCATAGAAATGGGAAACAAAACCAAGCTTCTGCAGAAGGCTCCAGAGCAGTGAAGGGGAAGAAAACTCAACAAAGGAGAGCTTAAAGTAGAAATCCCAGAAAGGACAATAGGTGGTGGGGGAGGTAAATATAAAGCAGGAAAAAGAGGGAAAGGACTTGGTTCTATACACAAGTATTCTACACACACACACACACACACACACACACACACACACACATACATACACACACATACACACACATGCATACACACATATATCTGACATACGTGTGTGTATATATAACTATAGAGGAAATTTTTAAAAGTTAAAAGATAATTGGATGGTTAAATTTTTGAGAATACACACATTCCTGAGTGGCAAATAAAATTTAAGGTAAATGAAGTGGGAGTCTGAGCTGAGAAATGCTGATCTTGTTTCAGCAGCCGCCTCTGGTGAAGAATGGGAGTGGAGCGAGGTGCTAGACCCACGTACAGTAGACAGCTGATGTTTGCTTCTCGCGCAAGTCAAACCTTCCGTGGAGGAGCTAATTCTATCCTGAAAGCTATCACTTCCAACCCAAGAGAAATGATTTTACACCTGCAAATAGTTCATGAAAACATAGCAGTCTTTGGAGAAATTTGAGACACGAAGCTCATCTTTGATAAAACATATACTTTAAGTTCATATTTTCCTGGGGACACTTTATTGCTTACTTCTGAGACCCTTTGAAATGTTGAAGTATGTGCATGTGCGTCAGGGGAGGGATGTGTGAAGGTGAGTTCAGGTGCCTGCAAGGGACAGCTCCCCTGAAGCTGGAATCACAAGTGGCAGTGAGCATCACAGTGTGGGTGCCGGGAACCAACTCCAGTCCTCTACAAGGCTAGAAAGAGCTCTTAAAGGTCAAGCCATCTCTCCAACCCCTCAGACTTACTTTTAAAGACACATAAATGAATCTTTTGTGGACTATTTCAATCAGTAAGATTTCTTTTAAGTTCTCCACAGTGTTGCAGGGGGAAAAAAATGTCTTCTATCCACTCTTCAGTGTCCTGTAGTCATTCTTACACCTATACAGTTCTATGTGCGTACAATGCATGTGGGTGTATGTACAGGCATATGCAGCTGTATGTTAAGGCCAGAGTGTGTCTTCCTCTTCTATTTTCTTTCTTACTCTGAGACAAGGTCTGCCACTGAACTGACACCAAGTGTGCAAGCTACTTGCAGGTCCTTCTTAGTAAACCTGAATTCAGACATTTGCACTCAATAGGCTCGCTGAGGACCCACTGTCTGTAGGGAGATGAGAACAGCGAGTCTGGGCTACCCTGCCTATTGAATCTGAGGTAAGCTGCTTGGGGCACGACCAAAGAACCAGCACAGGGTAGTTAGCAAAATAAAATGGGTTTATTTACAGTTTGAGCCATGACTGCAGAGAAAAATTCTAGGCTTTTCTCAGCCTTACTCCCAGCAGTGGATCAAAAGCCAGAAAATATTCACATGTGGATTTACTCTCTCTCTCTCTCTCTCTCTCTCTCTCTCTCTCTCTCTATCTATCTATCTCTATTTATTTATCTCTATCTCTTCCTCTCCCACTCCATCTCCATCTCCCTCTGGGCTTGGGGCTATTCTCATGCAGGGCATTTCCTCAAGAAAATTTTATTCTTTAGGGTCCTTGACACATAGCTGTGGTCTGTGAGATTTGGCCTGTTGCTATGTATTGTAATACTGTCCCTCCTCCCCCAGATCTAGTTGTCCCCAGGGATGAGGAGATCCTCATGGACACCAAGTGATGCTATGTAACCTTGTTCCTTAATTTAAAACTATTGGTTGAATAAAGACGTATGACTACAGCCTGTAGCTGGGCAGAAGATGGTAGGCAGTGCTTCGGATCCTGGACTTGGGGTCTGAGGTAGAGACCACAAGTAGGAGGGGGAGAGAGGAGAAAATGCCATGGGGTAAGGGATTATGAGAACAGGCCATGCAAGCTGGCCAGTTGTAGTAAGATCAGCCTAGATGGACATGGCAAGTCATATCGTGGGGTTATTGATAGATACTGATAGCTTAAAGGTAGATATCTGCCCAGCTCTAGTGTTGATTAAGGCTTATTATAAATATAGAAAATATTGTGTCTTTTATCTGGGAACAGAATGATCTAAGATGGGGTAGAAACCCCTGACTGAGATTAAATAGTTACTACAACAGTGGTCCCTCTTTCTTGTCCCACTTGAGAGATTTGGGTTGATGCTGAAACACCATGAACAGAGTGCAGTAGAAGTCCAGTGCAGTCAGAAGATGCCCAGTTAGTACCAGGGGACCATGCTTAAGAACTCCTTAAGGGCTGGCATAAGTAATTCCATTGTGTGTGTGTGTGTGTGTGTGTGTGTGTGTGTGTGTGTGTGTGTGTGTCTGTGTATGTGTGTGTGTGTGTGTGTGTGTGTGTGTGTGTGTGTGTGTGTGTGTGTGTATGTGTGTGTGTGTGTGTGTGTGTATGTGTGTGTGTATGTGTGTGTGT
>JADRCD010031850.1:0-11876 GCA_019843815.1 Montemys delectorum
ACACACACACACACACACACACACACACACACACACACACACACACACCTCACTCAAGACTAAGAGAGAACATAGATGTTTAATGCACAGCAAAATGTTGTGGAAGATGAAGTACAAGGATGTCTTGGGAAAGGGAAGCTTATCCTTAAAGTCTGTGTTTTTAAACCTAGAGAGTCCTGCTTTGTCAAAGCAGGCAACTCTGAGGCTTGCTCGACCAGATTCCATAGAGAAATTACCACTTTCTTGCTGATAGGAAGGTAAGCATTTTCAATATAGCCATCCACCTGTTTCTGGCACCAGTGTCCTTCTAAGCTTGCAAGAATAAAGTCTCATGCAGGTTCCAGTGTCTGTAAAAAAAATTAATTCCGTGCAGCCTTAGCAACAAGTATCACAGCAAGCAGCTGTGCAGGGCTTCAGATCCAGGGGCTTCTCCCCCTGTGGGCTGGATCTCTCTTAAGCTGAAGGGTTTTCAGTCTTTTTTCCAGCATAATAGCACAACAGAGAAGCCAAGTACATACAAAGCAGTGACCCATCACCAGTTCTAACTCTCTACAGTTACCACCTTAGGCCCAAGACCTGAGTCTGTGTGATGTTACAGATCCCTCTAAGTGAAACTTCCTCTCGATAAGGCTTTTTACTGTAAGCCAGGGAATGAGAAACTACATTGAATTTAAAAGAAGCACAGTTAAAAGAATTTAAAAATCATACATTGAAAGCCACAGTCAAGGGAGTGAAAAGGCAACTTGAGAGACAGGAAATATATTTGCAAATGTGGTAAAGATATTTATAATACATAAATAGCACTTACAATCTGATGACTTGAAAGTGGCCAAAGAATTTGAAAAGATATTTTTCCTAAGAAGACATGCAAATGCTAACAAACACGTCAAAATTCACAGATTGATAACTCATAAGAGAAAGGCAAGTCAAAACCAAAATAAAGAACTATCTCACACCCAGGAGGAGGGCTCATATCTAAAACCTGGAAGTAAATGTTTGCAAGGATATAGAAAAAATTAAAATTGAACAAAACAGTGTGGCAGTTCCTAAAAATAAAAGGAACCATAGGACTCAACAATTCCACTTCAAGAAATGTGTGTCTCCCAAAGAACTAAAAACAGGATCCCAGGATATTTGCATATCTATGTTTATAGCAGTATTTCAATAGCCAAATCATAGGTAGAAACTGAATACTCCTCAGTTGCTAGCTGAATGAGTAAAATGTGTCACTTCCATACACTGGAATATTGTTTGGCCTTTGAAAAGGAAAGGAAATACAGCATGTGATGCAACATGGATGCATTTTAATGATACTGTGTGAAGTAAGCTGACACAGAACAAATGCTACAGGATCCCATTTATATGATATTCCTATAGCAGCCACACTTGTAGAAAATCAAATGCCCATTGTAATGCACTGGGTGGATGGAATAGGGAGTTATTTAATAGATACTGAGTTTCTCAATATGAGAAAGGTTTGATGATTGATTTTATACAAGGTTTTGGATGATAAATTTCACATATGCTTTTCCTATGGGAAATGGAAGAGTGACTGAGTGAGTGAGTGAGTTAGCAAGTGAGGTAATAGTATGCCTGAAACAGGAAACTTGGGTCAGTATTTCTCTGTGGATGTAGCTGCTTGCAGATGGAAGCATGTGATTTTAGGTCACTTGAATTCCTTCTTTCCCACATTCATTCACTTGAACATTCCCTTACCCTCTAGACAAATAGATATTTAATGCCTCCTCCGTGGAAGACAATGTTGCCAAAGCTGCAGGTAAAACAGTCAAGGAGACTGCCTTGAACTTACCATCATAAAGCCCACAATCTGTAAGGGGAACCATGTCTACCAAAACTGGACACACAATATAAGAACCAGGAAAGGGGGTACTCTGAGAATTGTGGGAACTTATAGAATGTGAGGCTGTCTAATGAGGGAGTGGGGGTAGGTAAAAGGATTTTCTACAAAGATCTGGTTTCAGGCATGAATCCTAAAAGAGCAGTGAGCCTCAGGTGGGCAGAGAAAGATGCCTAAGTACATGCCACTGGGAAACTCTTGGGTGAGGGCAAGGGAAATGTGAGGAAAGAGAGTTGAGCAATAACCACAAGTAGCTGAAAGGAATTTATTAACTTTTAAGTACCTCTAATTTACAGTATCTCACCCAGCAGTAGCCTTCACAAACTCTTCAGACCTTGTGTGCATAAAGGTGTGATGGCCAAAGCTGCCAGCCACCTCCTTCTCAGAGTAACATTGTCTGACAAGGAAGTACGACCCTGAGCATGGACACTCAAACCCACCCTACCACTCTCCTCACAGCCTTTCATGCCTTGGGAAACAGGGTAGGGGAAACAGTGTCTGCAGCCAATTCTTAAATGTGTACATGTGTATGGAAACAAGTTGTTTAGAACACAATAAAAAGGTATTTGGGGCAGAATGCAGTAGGGAGTGACTAGATTAAAAAGAAGCTAAAACGAGTCAGGCATTGTGGTGCACAGTTTCAGACTTAGGAGGTCACGCTCTTAGAAATTCAACCCACATGATCTCCATTGTCCATAAGCTTGGCTGTTAGCTGGACTTGGAGGGGGACTCCAAGATGTAGTCAAAACCTTAAGCCTCAGCAAGGCTTTGGAGGGAGTTCAGAGGGACATGAGCGTAATGTGGGTAAGTGTAAAGTTCTATACAGCACTTCTAACTCCTGCGATCAAAGTAAGGCTGGATAGGTGCCTATGGCTATTCAGCAGCAGCTGGCTCAGGGGTGTTTATCCCATCTGATAGGTAATCATCCTCATGGTTCTGTTTCATCTTGGTCTCCAGCACTGTGATGCGCTGCTTGAGCTTCTGCTGGGCTCCAGTGTACTCAGCCAGCAGGCGGGCAAAGCGAGTGTACAAGGTCTCCATATTTGTCTCCAGCTGCTCCAGCTTCTCCTGAACATCTACCTCCATACTAGCTGCCACTTCATTCTCATCCAGTAGACCTTCCTTCATCAGGATCTCCCTACCCCGTTCTTCCAGGACCTTCTTGGCATCAGGATACTCAGTCACAGCTTCCATAAGATCATCCTTGGACAAGCAGAAGAGATCTGAGTAGCCCAGACTACGGATATTGGCAGTGCGCCGATTGCCCATTTTGCTACCCTTAATGTTAAGGATACTAATCTCACCAAAGCAGCTCCCAGCTGAGAGCAAGGCATACTGAGTCACACCATCATCAGCCACCACTGCCAACTTGCCCTCCTTGATGATGTACATTTCCTTGCCAATGTCCCCCTTACGGCAAATATAATCTCCAGGACTAAAGACCTGAGGACGAAGCTTCAGTACCAGTTCCACCAGCAAGCCAGCTTCACAATCCTGGAATATACGCACTTTCTTCAGAGTGGACAAGTGAACATTAATGGCTATCTCTGCCCTGAGCTTCGCTGGCAGGTTCTTGAGGACTTCTCGTTCATCTACTGTCTTCTTATTGGTCCACAAGTAGTCAAACCATTTGATGACCTTGGCTTCCATGTCTTTGCTGACCTTTCGGAACTGCATGTAGTGTTTGACAGCATCAATCTTGGCCTGGAACTCTGCTCGTGTAGCATTCATGTTGGAGATCATGGATCCCACATTTCCCACAATAGTGGCAAAGATGAGGACACCAATCAGGAAGTCAAAGATGACAAATAGGTACTCTTCATCCTTTACAGGGGGTGGTGTCTCTCCAATGGTGGTGAGGGTCAATGTGGACCAGTAAAGGCAGTAAATGTACTCCCTAGCCAGGTAGCCATATTCAGGGTCAGTAATGTTGGGGTAAACCCAGGTGTCAACCCCAAAGCCAATAGACTTAGAGATAGCATAGTAAATACAAGCATTCCAGTGGATGATGACCAAAATGTAGAGGACCAGGTTGCTGATTCGGAAGATGTTGGGGTAGCTGGTACGTGTCTCAGTGCGATCAAAGAACTCAAACATTCGGGCAAAGTGTAGCAGACGATTAAAGCGCACCTCAGGGCTGTGGATACCCACAGCAAAATAAATTAGATCAGTGGGGATGATAGAAGCCACATCCAATTTGAACTGCAAAGTGTGGATATAGTTGTCTCGTAATTTCTTGGGGTCTTTGACCAGGAGCCCCTGTTCTAGGAAGCCTGATAGAGATATAAGCCAACATGTCACTTTTATCCTTAGTCCAATGTCTCCCAAGATAATTCTCAACAAGGAACAAACTGGTCACTTAGCCTTCCTTCCCAAAGACCACATATCAAGGCAGACCAGAAGAACCCTAAGAAACCACTGCCAGATTTAACCTCCATAAGTATGTGAAGCTATAAGATTTAAAGAGGATCCTAGCAGAGGTCTACCTTCTTGGGTTCAGTTCTTTGAACTTAGGAGTCCAGCTGCCTGTGCATCCCAGGTACTCACTTACCTGTGCGCAGCCGAATGATGAGGTCTGCAATATAGACAGTGTCTGAGAAGTAGTCCAGCACCAGCCATACCACAAAATAGTTTCTCTGTAGATCACTGAAGCAGGCTCTGTAGGAGGACAGGACTGGCTTCATTAACAGATCCTGGTAAGACCCCCCCTAGTGGTCCTAAGCTGTATACTCATGTCTGTAGGGAGAGCTTCATGAAGCAAGAACATGGGTGAGTCACAGTTAGCTTAATGACAATAACTAGTGACTTCTACCTCAACTCTTATTACTAAATAGACATCACTGCATGTATATCACCAATGACCATTGCTCATCATCCTTGTGGTCTTGACTGAGCTCCAGAAACAGAATATTTTAGTCATGATCATATGCCACAGGCCTGGTTCAGGGCCCTAGAATGAAAGTCATCAGTGGTATAAGTTGAATAATGAAATCAGACATTAGAAGAACAGCTGACTGGTTTCTTTATTCATTCCTTTAATAGATTCCTATTGAACACATCATCGAACCCTGGCAGGATGAGACTATAGACAGGAGTGGGGCTTAAGCTAGAGGTGGTGAGACTAGAAAAGTTTTAGTGGTTACAGGAGCCTTGTATGAAAAATTGGAAAATAGGTCAATGAGTGGGTAGAACCTAGGGAAAGGCCTAGGGAGGGGACAGAGGAATGGAGAGATTTGATTATGTACTAGTCCAAGGGGAGAATGGTCACATTTAGAACCAAACTCCCACACAATGTGCAGAACAAACTGGACCACAACCTTCAGCCATACTGGGACATCGAGAGATAGGGGCCTTGAGAGATAGGGGCCTCTCTCCTGTTATTCCTTTTGTACAGAATGCTCTTTCTGTCAGTTTTTCATATACGGACAGATACTACCTCCCACCAAGCTCTCGACTAAGGTCTCTGATAGACCCATTGTGATGGTTAATTCTCTAGTAACTTGCTACCTAGAGTCCCTGGTTCTATGTTGCTCATTTCTTTTGTTGCATGTTTACATTCAGTCTAGCTGAGAACACTAAAAAAGCAGAGATTATGCCGGTCCTGTTTTTCACATACACCCAACACAGAGCACAAAACACAGTAAGTATGCAGGCAACCCTTGCCAAGTCAAGGACTGCCATAGCATACTATGTGGACTGCTATTCAGTTCAAGTTCAATCAGTCTTGAAGATTAACCTTAGAGCTCTATCATGTGAACAATTGGGAGTTATTAAATGATTTTAGAAGAAAAAGAAGTAAAACAGGATTCTGCTTCCTACATAGAATATTAGTTGCAAGTGTGGCAGATGCACTATAAGAGTCAATTGTACTTGCGAGGCATAGAAGCAAGACTACTGTAGCTTTTCCAAAGAGTGGAGAAGGATGGTTTTGCCAAGGACTGTACTGACATGCATGAAAAAGTAGCTAAAGATTACACTAAAGGACCAGGTAGAGGAGCAACATGAAGACTTGATGGCATAATGACTAATGGGGAGCACTTGGGTAACAGAATAGATAAAAGAGAATTCAGCAAGAATCAGAAAATTTAGAAAGAGCGCTGGGTTAGTGCATACTCCCTGTCTAGAGATGAGATTGCTGTGTTGTTAATCCCACTTCCTAAGGACTATGCTTCTGTGATCACTCCCACCCAGGCCCCTCCATGCTCACCTGGCCACCAAGAGGCACCAGTTGTAAAGAACAGGCATGGCAATGACAAACAACCAACGGTAATACCAGTCTCCGGCTGGGTCCAAAACAAACAGTTCAAATTTCTTTCTGAAGAGACAAATAAAGGTCACTAGGTTGCTAGAACTCGAGGTTTCAGAAGCCCAAATTCTCTAAAAATCAATGAATTAAGAAGATATGTGGATTGAGGAGTATGTTGTCTTAATGTTTCCTTTTGGAGCAGCCCATAGCCAAATACCAGGCCTCTGATCCATTCTGATCATTGGAAGTTTCATTGCCTCCCCTGTATTCTGAAAGGGCCTTTCCCAGAAAACCTATCAAGGACAAGACTTTCAGTACAGATAGGCTTTCGGGGGACTGAGGAGTATGTACCTCAGGATGGTAAAAGAGCTTTAAGCTTGTTCGCAGAGTCCCTTTGGAAAAAAGAGAGAAACTCCAGTCTAGTGATCTGTACGTGCTTCCTTCGCATCCTCCCTTTCTGTTCTCTGGCTTTCAGCCTCCAAATCACTTTCCCAGATGCTTCATCTTAACTTGGCAAGAACATTTTCCCTCCACTAAGCAGAGATGGCAAATGTTGGCCAGACATCCACTATCATCTACTTATTGTTCGAACATCAGACGCTCCAATTCTACTTTTTACTTCCCCATCTCCCACTGCCCTCTTCTTAATCACCTGAGTTTCATGCCCCTGGCTTTCACATAAGTCTGTTCAAAAACTTGTTTTTGTGACCATGGTGGAGCTGGAATGGGTATACTTGGTGACTATGCCTCCCTGTTTGATCATCATGTACTGACTTCTGAAGCTAGGACTAAGATGGTATGCCCTTGGCGGAGCACCTCTTCTGCCTAAATTCACTTCATGGACAGCAAAAGAATGTCTGACAAGGGAATAGCTATGGTGAGAAAATATATTCCAGTTTCACACAGTAAGGAGGTCACTGCTGTTGTGGAGACCTCGGTGAGGACAATGGAAATATTCAGAGTAAAAAGAAACAGGAAGCCATCTTTCCCCAGTTCTCTATCTAATATTACAGAGCTTTGCATAGTCCTGTACTACCCCTGATAATGGTTAGGATCTCCCATGGCAGGTGTGGAAGCCTTTGGAACCCCACTCCCACCCCCAAGGCTAACTAGATATACTTGGTGCCCTTCCCCTCGCCGTCCTTGTCGCCTTTGCCATCCCCCTGTTGGGTTGTCACAGTCTGGAGCTCAGGCCCACGAAAACGCTCTAGGAAGGAATCAGGCCTTGGTTCCTCCTCACGGAAATTCTTGTTGGCCCAGTCTCTGATGATCCCCACCAGGCGGACAATCCTAGAAGGAAGAAAGGAGTCTGTGTCAAAACAAACAAACAAACAAACAAACAAACAAACAAACTGACTTGTACTGTTTAAACAGGACCTAAGAGTGCTTGCTGCCTGTTGAGGGAGAGGAGAGAAGATGGAAATAGACCAGGCCATGATTTCCTGTTTGGTAAGATCTGGAAAGAGGCCAGCATTGTGGGCAAGTATTAGAACTCAAGCATGATCTCAAGTACATCCTGTGGGGGAGGATGGCCTTCCAAAGATTTCCTGTGTAATGTGACTTTTCAGTTCACTGTGAAGCACAAACAGGAGATCTTCAAGGCAAGACAGAGATTGTAAAGAATCAGACCAGGCCAGCACAGTGCTGTATGAAGGGAAGCCTCTCCCTCCTACTGTCGGCTTGCCTCAGAAGACCATCTAGAACAGAGGTTCTCAACTTCCCTAATACTGAGATCCTTTAATACAGTTCCTCATGTTGTGCTGATCCCTAATTATTTTCATTACTGCTTCATAACTAATTTTGCTACTGTTATTCATTGTAATGTAAATATCTGATATGCACAGTATCTGATATGTAAGTCATGTGAAAGGGTCTTTCGACATGCCCCAAGAGGTTTCAACCTGAAAACTGAGAACCACTGCTCTAGAGTCTTATTAAAAAGTCTATTGCAGCTAAGAGTAGGGCCTAGTATCCATTTGACAGGTCCTAAGAATGGAAGAGGTAGCAGGTCAGTTTAAGTGGATGACTTACCTTTGGAAGCCACCCCTCCCTCTCCGTGGAGTATCCATCTCTGCCAACCTCTGCAGTTCTGAAGAAGTATCATCATCAGCTGCCACAGACTGTGGTCTGCAGGAAAAGGCACAGAGTTGGTGCAAGTTCTCTCCATATGAGTTGTCTTTCCTCTTAGGACATGCCTAAACATCTCATAGTCCCTTTTGAAGATAGCCTACAGCCAATGTAGCTTGCTTTGTCACTGAGTCAGAGCTCCAAGGAGGTAGTATAGACTGTGGGTTATTGATGGAATCACCCAATATGAGCTGAGAATACAGCTCAGGAGTAGAGTGATTTCCTACTATATACAAGACCCTGAGGTTCTATCTTAGGTCTGGTAAATGAAAGAGAGAAAGAGAGTGAGTGGGATAGGAAGTGGGAAGAAGGGAAAGAGGAAGGAAGGAAAGAGAAAGAAACAAAGAGAGAAAGAAACAAAGAAAGAATAAAAGAAGGAAAACAAAACTCATTCAACTTCCGTGGACTCACCTGCTACCTGCCCTATGGTCATCTTTGCCATTGGCCTTGATAGAAGGAGGAGGGTGATGGTTATGGTTATTAGCTGGAGAGCTCTTCACACCATTGGATTTTTCTGTCATCATCCATGTACATCCAGGGCTCTCACCTGACAAAGCAATAACCAGTGGACTCTAGTACACATAGAGAGCAGGGGAGCTAGATGTGGACAGAGTAAGAATAGAATAGAACCAGACCACTGACCTTAGTAGTTCACATGTCAAAAAATTCACTAAGATACAATAAAGAACTATATTATATAGTTTAGCACAGTTTAGATTTTAAATACCATACCAGAGTGAGTAAGTATAATAATTTCCTTGGCCCTTACAGCCTGAAGCAATGCTGAGTTCCATAGTTTCATATTGGTATAGCAATCATTATTCAGAAGGTTATGAAGTTTGGTCAAACATGAGAGAGTTGACTATCCACAGAATAGAAGACATATCCACAAAAGAGACTAAGAAAAAGAAGCTGAGGAAAGAGTCAGCCACAAGGAATAAAGAAGGTTATGTAGTACAGTGTCTCTTGTCACAGTCAGAAAGAATGGGGTCAGAGGGCCTCAGAGTAGATTATCTGTTCAGAGGTTATAGGTTGTCCACTACATGTGGACAGATATGGTCAACATGATCCCAGATTTCTTATGGCTTCTACTGCTGGACTCACTACCTCTGACTCCACATTGCTGCTATAAATTCTTAGACCCTAGAGAGTTGAGTAAGTCAAGACTCCCACAATGACATCTGAGAGCAGGCAGGGGAAGGCTTACTTTCATACTTGGATAATGAAGGAAATACCAGGGAAGGTGGAATATCCTTCACAATACAGGAGCCTACATATAGGATCCCAACATTGTCATCATAGAGCCAAAGTACCACTAAGAAATCAGGATGTGAGTGGGCAGTCCCATCCCTCAACTGGGGGCCCGGGGGCCATGCCTAACCTCTGGATATGATCTCTACATGTTTTCTCTCCACTTTGTTGGCTATTTCATCTAGTGTCATCCTTATTGCCCAGAATTTCTCCTGTCTAAAGGAAATGCATAGACCAAGAGTGGAGCAGAGACGAAGGAAAGGCCATCCAGAGACTGCCCCACCTAGGGAACTATCCCATCTGCAGACACCAAACCCAGACACTATTGCTGATGCCAAGAAGCACTTGCTGACAGGAACCTGATATAGCTGTCCCCTGAGAGGCTCTGCCAGAGCCTGACCAATACAAAGGTAGATGCTTGTAGCCAACCATTGGACTGAGCGTGGGGTCCTCAATGGAGGAGTTAGGGGAGAAACTGAAGGAGCTGAAGGGGATTACAACCCCGTACAGAGAACAATATCAATTAACTGGACCACCCATAGCCCCCAGGGACTAAACTACCAACCAAAGAGTATATATGGAGAGATCCATGGCTCCAGCTTTATATGCAGCAGAGGATGGCCTTATCTGACATCAATGGGAAGGGAGGCCCTTGGTCCTGTGGAGGCTTGATGCCCCAGCGTAGGGGAATGGTAGGATGGTGAGGCAGGAATGGGGGGTGAACACCCTCATAAAAGCAGGGAGTAGGGATGGAATAGGGGATTTGCAGAGGGAGAAGCTAGGAAGGGGAAAACATTTGAAATGTAAATAAATAAAATAACCAATAAAAAAAGAAATCAGGATGTATAGAACAACCTTTGTGCTGGCCTGGCCTGACTTAACACAACCTCCATTTTTCCCTGAAGATCTTCCTCTTGTTACCCAGGAGATCTTGTGAGGACATCCATCCCCACAGGATGCACTGTAAGTTATACCTCAACCCCAGCACTTGCCCTCAACTCTGACCTCTTTCCAGCCTCTTTCACTTCTTCTAGCATCTGAAGCTGTCACCATGGTGACGGCAGTCATGTCAAGCAGCTTCAGAGATGCTTTCCTGGTGCTCTCTGTGGGACTATGGCATCAGGATGCTAATGAGGATACCTGAGGGAAAGAAACCAGCATCCACAAGTACTTGCTTAGACCCTGGAGGCAGCAGACCAGGGAGACAAAAATGTTCTAGGCAATGGAAACAAATCCAGGGCCACTCACACTGATCAATTTCAGGGCTGGTTATGTTGAAGTACAAGCTTGCAGATCAGAGAACACTATAACACATATTTTCCCTTTCTATGCTTTTGACATTAAAAAATATTCCTCCCCTGTGACTCTTTACAGCTTCTCTACCAGAAACAGACCCTCCTCTATTTTTCTGACTCCCTCATGACATCACCCAACCACACATGCCCTTTCATCAGAACTGTCTGTTTAGAGGAATCAGAACAGCCAGCTAAACATTGTCTCAGCTCACACAGTTATCGCGGTCATTGTTCTCAATGGCACACTCTGCAAAAAACATTATCTACTCCCAAGGCATTTGTTACCAACAGGTCTCTAATCACCTTCCATACCCATAGCTTTAGTTGCCTGCTAACCAGTTCCTCGGAGGGATATCTCATCTGCAAAGCCCATATAACCAAAACCACATTTCCCACATATGCCAATAAATTAGCCACTTTTTCATTTTGCCAGTATCCTAACGGGGCTTTCTTTCTGCCAAGTCACTCAAGTCAGAAACCTGGATTTCACCATAAGTATTTACTACCTTGATGATATCCAAGCAGCATCTCTCAAGAGTTAATGCCTCCTCCTTCAAAGTATCAAGCATCTGTTCATAATCTGTCAATGCTGCCTTCACCATGACTCCCTAAGCCAGTTACAATAGGCTCTTACAGGTCAGCACTCCCTGGGGCCTGGCCTAGACACTGTCAAAGTTTGCCTGACAAGAGAGTTACTCTTGTACAAATCCAGTCTAATATCATGAATTGGCAAGAATGGAAAATAGAGGCAGAGATCAAAATGGCTACAGCTATGCAAATATTCCAAGTAGCTGACAAAGAGGAAGACAAGGATATACAGACAGAAGGCTTGAAAAACCATGAGAACAGAGTTCCCAGTCCAATACTCAGTAGACTTCACAGAGAGTTCATGCTTCTGGCCCCTGAGATGAGAGATAGAAGAAAAGCTGAGGGAAAAGATAGGTTCTTTGTGGGGGAACAATCAGAAGAACATCAAGGAATTGTGTTTCAGGAGGTGGTGAGTTGCGGGTAAGGGACAAGAGATAGAACTGTGACTGTAATTGCAAGTCTGCAATCTTGGCTGAGAAAGGACAAACACAAAGAGAATGGAAAGAGAGTG
>JADRCD010031851.1:0-10001 GCA_019843815.1 Montemys delectorum
AGTCATGGTCTTAGCACTAAGTGTAACCCTTTTTTACATTCAAACGAAGGAAGATTAAAAAATGATTTCAAACAATCATTCACCTTGTCAGTATTCCCCTATCTTCTGGCTCTGGGGGTGGGAGAACTCACAGAATATCTTACTTTAAGATTCTTTTGAACAAAGCAGATGCCTGGGGTCAAAATTGCTATCAGTTCTGGTTAGGGAATCTGTCCTGGGTCCACCCCAGCAGGTGGATGCTAGGACATAATCCTGTCATTTTTTTCTCCCCATAATTCCCCTACCAATACACATATAGATATCCATTAATCAAAAAGTAAATGGAAATGTCAGGCAAACATGAATAGACAAAAAGTGGTCTATGCACATAAAAGAAGAAGAGCAATGTGTGATAAAGAGGAATAATGCTAAGACACTGACTGCAACATGGATCTCAAAAATCACACCAATAAAAGAAGTCTATTATAAAGGGAAGAGCTGCAGAAATTCTGCTTATATATGGTCCCTGGAAACACAAGGACAGAAGAGTAAGGGCTGGCAGGAGTAGGACAATGGGATGGCGCATGAGTGCCCCTAATTGGGTTAGGGGGGGTTCTTTTCAGGGAATGAACCTTCATTATAACCTAACACAAGCATGACTGCATTTTAAAAAAAAACAAACATGCCGAGTGTTGAGTGAATAGACTGTATAGCACACGTCTATTATATTCCTCAATTAATATAACTTCTCTTGATGTCTATGTGGTTTATATCCCTTCTCCTCCCAGAGCAGGTACCTCTCACTCACTTCTTTGTCTAGGCTTCAAAAATAGTCAATGTCTATTGTTCCTTCCATGCTCACCAGTGTTAGCACTCTGTATAAATTCCAACCCCACAGATACCTGGCAGCAGCCAGGTATGCTCCTCCCCATCGTTACCTGGCAACCATCTGGCCCTATAAAAGGGGCTGCTTGCCCCCTCCTCTCTCTCTTACTCCTGCTTCTCTCCCTTGCCTCTTGCCCCTTTGTTCCTCCTCTCTCCCCATTTCCTTTCCCCCTTCTCTCTACGTGGTCATGGTCGGCCCCTACTTCTCTACTTTACCCTTCTCTCTGCCTTTCTCTGCCTCTACTACTCTCTTAACTCCCCCCCCCATGCCCTAAATAAACTCTATTCTATACTATACTAGTGTGTGTCTGGTCCCTCAGGGGGAAGGAATGCCTTGGCATGGGCCCGCTGAGGTACCCCCTTCCCCCACACCTCGCCAGAACATATTCTTATAGCTCTTTCTCTTTTTATGATCACAACAACCAGGCCAAGCTAGGGCTGTGGCCTTCCCCAGGATGATAGTCCAACAGATAAAACTTTCAGAAACATGGAGCCAGTACAGAATACTGCAGGACATTATTGCTCTTGGCATTTGGCAGAGCACCCACTGTTCTTGAAGACTGTCTTATGTACAGGAAGGTGTTTAGAAGGACCCAGAGTCTACCCAACAGATTCCTGTAGCACCTCTAAGATGTGACAACCACAAGTATTTGTAGGCCTCGCCAAGATTCTGTTGAAGGACATAATGCCCTTCATGAGTGTAGTACTCCTAAGATGCCTCATAGTGTACAGGCCAACCATTTTGACCTATCTGAACCAAATGCAAACTTATTCTCATGTTTATTTATTTATTTAAATTTATTTATTTATTTATCCATTCATTTATTTATTTATTGACTCACTCATTTCTGAATTTTTTACTTGAAAGACCATAACTGTGTTATTTAAAGGATGTGAATTTTTAAACTTAGTATTCCTTATCCCATAATGTGTCTGAAAAGCTATTTTTATTGAAAATAAGGTTCTTTTCTCATATACTTCATACATCCTGATTATAGTTCCTCTTCCTCTACTCCTCTCAGTCCATGCCCCCACCCCTCTTCCTCCTCCTCCCTCCAAATCTGTTGCCTGCCTGCCTGCCCCCCCCCTCATATTGGAAAAGAACAGACTTCTAAGAGATAAAAAAACAAGCATGACAAAATAAAATACAGTAAGATGTAGCAAATACTATCAAAGTTGAACATGGCAACCCAACAAGAGAGAAAGAGTCCCAAGAGTAGTAGGCACAAGAGTCAGCGCTCCACTTGTTCTCACTGTCAGGAGTCCTATAAAAATACTAAGCTAATAGCTATAATATATATGCGGAGACTCTGGTGCAGACCTGTGTAGCTTCTGGGCTTGCTGCTTCAGTCTTTGTGAGTCCATATAAGTCTTGTCTAGTTGATTCAGAGGGCCTTGTTCTCCTGGTGTCCTTCATCTCCTCTGGCTCTTTACAAGGATTCCCTGAGCTCTTTCACTCACTCATTTTTAAGATAGTGTCTCTGGTAACCCTGACTGGCCTAACTCACTATATATTTGAAGCTGGTTTTGAGTTCCTGATTCTCTGCCTCCACCTCCTCAAGAGCTGGAACTAAGACATGTGGCACCAAGCCCAGGCTTCTGTTCCTTTTTTATTCCAGAAACACAATAAATCATCCACATACAGACCATAAGAGAATGTACAAATAGACAAGGAAATTGGATTCACTCAGATGAACTTTGGAGAAGGTAAAATGAAATTACTTATGAACAAATACGGCATAGGAAAGGATTTTTTAAAAAAGATTTAGCTTGGTTATGGGCAATTTTTAGACACCTGAATGTTGTAACTGTTCTTCATGGTTCTTAATTTCTCAACAGTGATAACAGCTATAACAACATGAATACTCACTGGGGCTTAGAGTAGATAGATAGAGTAAGATGGCTCAGTGGTTAACAGCACACTACTGCAAAGGGTAGTTCCCAGAACCCACGTCAGGTAGCTCACAACCACCTTTAATTCTAGCTCCAGAGGATCTGATGCCCTCTTCTGGCCTCCACAATCAGCAGCAGATAAATGCACATACCTATCCATAGACACACTAGCAACAAACATATATAACATTTGCTTTTAAGGATAGCGTTGAGTGGAGCAGAAGGACCTGAATGTGGTGTACGCACACCTGTATAGCTATGTATACATAAAGACCAGAGAACGGTGCCAAGGGTCCTGTTCTCTCATTCTCTACCTTATTCCCTTGAGATAGGATCTCTCAGTGAACCTAGAGCTAGGATGGCAGCCAGCAAGACCCACAATCCTCCTGTCTCTATCTTCCTCAGCACTGGGGTTCAGGCACACACAGCCATGCTATGCTATGCTATGCTATGCTATGCTATGCTATGCTATGCTATGCTATGCTATGCTATGCTATGGGTGCTAGAGTCAGAACTCCAGTTTCATGCTTGTGTAGCAACCAAACATTCTTACCTATCTGCTCAGATCCTAAATAGAGTTGTTTACAATTTAAATTAAATTGTACTTATTTTGTTGGAGGGGAGGGTGTGCGTGTATGGAGAAAAGAACAACTTTCATGAGTAGGTTCTCTCCTTCTACCATGTGGGTCCCAGAACGCAGATCCTCAGGTTTGGCAATATGCACCTTTACCCACTGAGACATTTCTTTGCCCCCTAGACAAGACTTTTAGCACACATCAAAACTGCAAACATGGGTGAGGAGATTGTAGCTCAGTTGGCAAAATTCTTACCTTATATGTATGAGGATCTGAGTCCTATACCCAGCATCCACACAGATGCCTTCTTGGAAAGTCCCAGAACAGTGAGAGACCCTATCTGAAAAGGCAATTGACATTCCTGACCAAGTTTGCCCTCTGGCCTCTAAATGTACAACACATGAACATGCACACTCTTACACACACACATCCCACATTTTAAAAGGGAAAAAATAAACCCTCTAAAACCATTCCCTAATTGTATGTTATTTTCTGTAAGTGATATCTCTCTAGTTCTTTTCTCTATTGAGATGGCTAAAGAACATACAAAATCTAGTAAAGTAATATTTCTGTGCATGCAGCATGGTCAGATGAACAGACTAGTGTAGTGGGAAAAACACCTCACTATTAACAGATAATTCATTTCATGCACTCTGGCTCTTTGTTGCCATACAGCAAGCACACCTGGTAGAAACAAAGAGTTTCTTCAGCATCAACCCAGGAAGGCTCCTGACAGAACATGCAGACTCAGGACTCTCCCACAGGACAGATAAATTGGCCATGTGCATTGCAAAGGAAAATGTCACCCATATCTCAGTCATCACTTCCTACCTAGGACTCTTGAGGAGAAAACAGAGCAGGATTTGGAATCGCTCACATACAGAAACAATCTGTGGTGCCAACAAACTGACTCTATCCTGATTAGGAACACTATCTTCTAAGGTTGGGAATCCTAGAAACCTTGTCCCTGAATGGCTGAAAGTTTTCATGTCAAATTTCAGATCTACACTTGTGTGTTGTCTCTGGTTGGATTTCTATGGTGACACTCAACAGATATGCTGTGAGTGCACACATGTGCATTTGCATCCACAAGTTGGCTCAAGTTCCCTGATGAAGCCTCAGATAAAAGGTCCAGGCAATTTTGAGCTCAAGAGTGTGTCCCCGAGGTCATCTACAGACTTGTACCTGTTCACATGCACATGAACTAGAAACCCTGAGAAAGGTGGATGATGTATGATACGTCAGGCAATTTGGAATCAGAGAAAGACTGCATAGCCTACCATGAGTTAGGGACCTCCTATGTTGCTCCACTAGTCAGAGCCACTGAGGGTATACTCAACCCCAGCCCAATGCAGAAAGACCCTCCAACTGGTCTACCCTTCACTCATCTGCCTCCACAGCTGCTGTATTTTGCGTTCTGCATCACATAGCCCTAAAGAGTAGTAATTCTCCATTTATAGATGAGGAAACTGAGGCTGTGGTAAAAGATCATACATCTGGGAAAGGGGTACCAGGACTTGAACTAGTTCTTAAAGGCCAGGTAATGTGAAGTACCTACTAAATGCAAACCATGTGTAGGAACAAGAGACATCCATAAGCCTCCTACAGCACACTTCAGAATTCAGCTCTGAATAGGGGTTGGAAATTACTAAGAGTTGAATTTGGAGAATAACATTTGATCAATTTGCTGTGGCTTGCTAGTCCCCTCAACTTTTTTTATTATGAAAAAAAAAGCCAAAGTCTTGATTTTGAAAAAAAGGAAAAGAATAAACTGCCTACACCTGTAAGCAACACATGGGACTAGCTTTTGTTTCAAGGAGCTATGCAGTCAATGATAATCCACATCTCCTGGGATCTTGTGGTTTTCAGAAAGCTTATTTTTGGAATTACTTCTATTTAAATTCTCATCTAACCATCTTACTACCTGGCTGACATACTTGCCATATAGTACTTTGCATTTTCAGCCAAACAGTACACAATCGGGTTTCATTTCTAAGGACTGTGGTTTCTTTTACTATGATAATTATTATCAGTGTTGGCTGTTTGGCAAGCTGTCCTGCCTTCATCAGGGGGAGAAACATTACAATACCATGCAGTATCTCAAAGAAACGCAGGACTTAGTCTGACAGTGCTAGCAGTGTTCTACCTACCACAGAAGTCCCAATTGCACTCAAACACAGGAGTCGTTTGTTTTATTACAGTGCTTAGTTCTACCTAACATTAACAGAGCAATGTTTTAGAACTCTGGGTCTGTGATCCTTTCTGTCTGCTCTAGCTTGGCACAGTTTGAAATGTCAATCCTAACACACAGGACATGCATGCATTACCGATGACCACACCTACAACTTTTGTCTCTCCAAAGGCCAAAACCTCCTCCAAGGTGTGTGATTAGCAGGGGATGAGGATTACCAATAGAAATTTCAAAAATTCCACCTTAGCATACAAGTAAGTCAAAGTCTCTTTGTGATTTCCCAATTAATTGCCTAGTCAGATGTTGCCCAGAGTGGTATGCCAAATTAACTTTCCAGTTGCTCTCTATGTGAAGTTAGTTAAAGAAAATGATAAAGACACACAGATGCAGCTTAGCTATCCCTCCTTACTTGACCATCATGATGCTGTAACACTAGGCCTGCTATCTCTAAATTCAAAAACAAATTGCAGAGGCAGGCAGGGCCTGGTTCTAATATTGCCTCTAATGCTTACTGGTAATTGTTAAAACCTGATTGTGTATCTAATGTGCATACATGTTTGTAGTATGTATGATCACCTGTGGTCACATGTGCACATGGATGCTGATGAATGTGGAGGCCAGAGATTGATATTAGGAGTCTTCTTCAATTGCTCTCCTCCTAATTCATGGATGGAGTGTCTCTCCATTGAACCCAGAGCTCTAAAATACAAGCTACTTTATTTAGTTCACCCATTTGCTTTGAGATGCTGTTTCTTCCTTCTGAGAGCTATGAGAACCCACCAGTATTTATGTGGGTTCTATAGATCCAAATACTAGTCCTCACGTCCATGTAAGTGCTTTATCCACCGAGCCATGTCCAAGTAGTCTTTGTTTTATTTGAGAGCAGGTTTTCATGTAGCCTATGCTGTCCCATAACTTGCCATGTGGTCAAGGATGACCTCCTGCCTCCACCTGGAAGGATAGGGTTCTAAGTATGTACCACCATACTCATTTTTATGAGGTACTAAGAACTCAGGGGTTTGTGAATGCTATGCAAACACTCTACCAACAACCCTGCCCTCTACTCCGTAACAACAGACAATTATACATCCAGTCTGTAGTTTATGAGAAAAGCAAAGGAGAAATAGTATGGGAAGCCAAAGAGAAATCAAATGCCTGGTTTCCTGTCTGAGCCCTAGAATTACCAGCCTACCTTGTGCATACTGGCAGAGTTCTGACCTCATTCAGAGTCCCTGGACTCACTGTTTATAAAACAGGGCTGGTTGCTTGTCTATATTTTGTCATAGGGATCCTTTCCACCTGTCCAGTATGAAGCAGTTTCTCCAAGTAGCAATTTAGGATGGGATACCCGCACCTGTATGTGCCAATAGCACCAGGAACATTTTCTAAAGGTCATGTGTTCATAAAATTTTGTTCCCTAGGGTAGATCTAGAGTTAGTAAAACCTTTAAAACATAGATGCATACAGGAGGAACTTAGGTGACTGAGGGGTGTGCCTGTGAACGAGATAAAACAACTTTGACCCCTCCTTTTCCGCTCTGCTTCCCAGCCATGATAGCCTTCATGCTACTCAAGCCTGATGACCTGAATTTGACCACTAGAGCTCACAGTGGAGGGAGAAAACCAACTCCAAAATTTGTCCTGTAACTTCTACACAAAGGTTGTAGCATATATGTACCAACAATCACACACTCACACAATAATAGATAATTTAAATGTTATGAACTTATTTTCTACAAACTGACCATTTAGGATTGGAAGACCCTATGCTTTTAAGAACCATAATTTTAAAAATAAGTAGGAAGTCAAAATAGAAGGTATATGTCACTCTAATAATTTCATATATAATATCTATGCAATTAATTAAAAGTATGAGCCTGGTAACTACTGAACTGGGTCTAAAATAATGGCTTTAAGGGAGAGGAAGAGAGCTGGCACCTCCACTCAATCTTTCAGGCATGCTTCCTAGGCCTGAAGAAATGAATCCCTTCATCTCATCGTGCAACTGAGTGTTCTCTGATGAATGTCACTCCAGCTTGCTCTCCTAGACTGCCCAGCATTTGAAAAAAGTCCTAGGCCAAAACACCAGGCACACAGAGAGAAAGAAATTCATCAGTTACACAGACCATGTACAGTTAACTGTCACCAGGGCCTTCTTGCTACATTCTAAACCCAAGTCATTACCTTCCAGAGATGAAAACAGGTCCCATATGCTACTCTTCAAAAAGATGAGGGGAGATAGGAGATCTGCAACAGGTTTAAATCTGCAGTTATCTGAAAATCCTTGCATACTTCATCTATCTATAATGTTCTGCACAAAACCTCTATCACTCTCTAGCTTGACAGTATCTCACAAAACCTGGAGCTCACCAATTCAGCTAGACTAGCTAGCTGCCCAGTATGATTTAGTACAATGGTGCCTGGGACACTTTACTTTAGAGAAGGTTTATAATGTTAGTAGAGGTTATATGGGCCTACAACTTCCTGGAAAGTTAGTAATGATATATGGCATTCAGTTGATAGGATGATAGGAGAGAATGATCCTATCATTCAAATGATAGGATGGCATTCAGTTCCTTTTCCAGTATCCACACCACAAGAGGTGGAAAGATATATCATTTCCAAGGCTGTCTCCACATGCTCCATCCAGAAAGTTCCTTCTTCTTGTTTCTTCTTGGGAACACAAGACTGACACACACAGCATGTTTTACTTTTCCAACAACAAACCTTTCCAAGAAAGCTTCTCTGTCCATGAATCCATTAATTTTATGAAACCTTCCTAACTGGACTCTCCAGAAAACATAATGATGATTTTCAGACTCTCCTTAATGCAAGAACTGAGCTGTTACACTGGACATAATGTCATAGAGCAATGCAGCCCACTACCTGTTGCAAGCTTTCCAGGAAGTTGTAGGCCCATATATCATTTTATAAGATGCCCCAGTGGAGAACACAATCACTTTTTTTTGCCTGGACCTCCTGGGCCCTCACCTGGAAACTATGGGGCAGGAGTATTAGAAATGTGGCTTCTTCAACACCCACAGAGTAATCACAATTGAAAAAATTGGTTTTGGCACGAGGATTCCAGGATCATTCTTGGGATACAGAATACCTGAAACTGCTCACACACAGACCTCTGATTACTCACACAAGATGAAAGCATCTCATCACTCACCAGTTCTTTACTCAAAGAGAAACCAATTCAACTCCATGGAACCAACAAGAAGACACAACACACAAGGAATGCACTCCATGTGGTGATGCATTCTCTAGACAATTAGGTAGGTCAGTCCAGGACTCAGAGAAAACCAAGAATTTTATGTAAGAAGAAGGAAAGGCATGTGTCATAGGGTAACCTTGGATTTTATTCCTAAGGACGGCTATCCACCTTGTTTATTAAGACAGACCTGTCAGAAGACAGATCACACAAGTAGGTCAAGCTAGCTGCCTAGCAAGCCACAGGTCCACCTGTTTCTACCTCTACTGCTAGGATAAGCATACACTATCATATCTGCTCTTTTTAATGTGGGTTCTGTAGATAGAACTCATGTCCTCCTATTCACACACAAGTACCTTACTCATTGGCTGAGCAATCTCGAGCCCTCCCAGAATTTTGTTATTCATAACTCATCAACTAGCCTCAACTACCGAGCCTTAAATCCATCTGTTCCTTGCTTATCTGAATTTCATACAAGATTAATAACACCCCCTATTTACTGACAAAGACAAATATCCACAGAGTGCAAACTATCAAATATCCATGTAAATAAACCTGCAGAAAGACACAGTCGAAAGGTGCTAAGTACAGCTAAAACCTGCTATTTTGTAGGCATGTATGCATATATATTATATATTAAGCATTGGTCATACAGAGGAGGAGAAAATGTTTCTTCTTCTTCTTCCTTTTTCTTTTCTTTTCTTTCTTTCTTTTTTTTTTTTTTTTTTTTTTTTGAGACAGGGTTTCTCTGTGTAGCCCTGGCTGTCCTGGAACTCACTCTGGAGACCAGGCTGGCCTTGAACTCAGAAATCCACCTGCCTCTGTCTCCCAAGGGCTGGGACTAAAGGCGTGCGCCACCACTGCCCAGCTGAGAAAATGTTTCTTTAAAGTAGATGTAAAGAAGCTTAAATATCAGTAAGTAACAGCCCTCCATTGCTGTCAAATACGTTCCCTTTAATTCAGAGGTTCTTAAACAAAACCATAGAAGCAGCCCATGATCCAATTAATGTTTTCAAAAAGTATAAATTAAATTTAGCCAAATTTAAAGTTAATTAGAGACATAAAGCAAAATAAATGTTTATGCATCCCAGTAAATAACCCAGAAACTCCTGCTTTGAGAATATATGCCTTACAAATGAAAACTTCTCTTTAGGTTTTCAAAGGAGAAAAGGGATGGCAGAACTGTATTTTAATTAGCTTACAAATAACAGGAGGCAGGCGTGTGTGTGTGTGTGTGTGTGTGTGTGTGTGTGTGTGTGTGT